>CAJUYI010000451.1:33595-77622 GCA_910591695.1 Galerucella pusilla
AAATTATTAAGTTGTTTATGTGCTCGACCAACCTATGCCCCTAACAGATTCGGGCTGAAGTCCTGGATGTGACGCTTGCGTCAAGTACCGTTGTAAGTATGGTAAGGGACTGGCATGTTAATGATGATCCGTCATTGTCAGATTACAGTTACATTTGTTTCAGTTACAGGGTTGCTTTTGAAAAACAATCAATTAAGTATAGGGACTCCAAGACTACCAACTGGGAACGGTATAAACTAGATCTCACAAGGAGGCTTGGCGGTTTCCCTAGGAACTTTAGCAATAATGATGAAATCGATTGGGCCATAGCGGAGCTGGGCTTGATTATTGTCTCGTCTGATGAAGAAAACTGCGCCGAAAAAACGAGGAAGGAGGGTAAGAAAAGAAATAGTCACATACGAGCGGAGTACTTGGGCGATACGGTCATTCAGACCATACAAGTCTCCGGGGAAAGACCAAATCTTCCCGGCTTTGCTTCAACAAGGCTGGGAGGCCGTTGGCACAATTCTGGTGCATATCTTTCGGGACTGTTTGGCACGCAGGTATGTCCCTGAACAGAGGAGGCAGGTGAAAGTCGTCTTCATACCCAAGCCGGGTCGTACCACATATACGGTGGCTAAATCCTTTAGACCCATTAGCCTAACATCCTTTGTGCTGAAAACACTGGAGAGGGTGGCTGATCGGTACATAAAGGAAAAGGTTGGGCTTAGGTATCCTTTGCACAACAACCAACAAGCTTTTAGGTGTGGCAAGTCAACTGAAAGTGCCTAACACCAACTGGTAACTCAGGTGGAGAAGGCGCTGGAAAATGGCATGAACGCCCTGGGAGCTTTCTTGGATATACAAGGGGCACCCCTGTAGGATCCATGTGTAGGGCTGCGGCAAACCATGGAATAGAGCCAATGATCACTCACTGGCTTGGAGCCATGTTGTGCAACCGTACAGTAGAGGCCACATGGAAAGACCATGTGGCAAAAGTAATCGTCGCTAGGGGATGTCCGCAGGGGGTGTTCTTTCGCCCACATTGTGGAACCTAGTCATTGTCGAGCTAATAATCCTTTTAAACGGTGAGGGCTTTCTAACGATTGGGTATGCCGATGATATCGTTGTCCTTGTTGTTGGAAGGCACATTACCGTTCTCAGGGACCTCATGCAAAGGGCTCTAAATAGGGTACATGGGTGGTGTAACGAACACGGACTTGCAGTTAATCCTGCCAAGGCTAAGATAGTTGCTTTCACCAAAAAGAGAGGTATAAGACCTGAGGGTCTAAATATTGATGGAGTACCACTACCGGTGGTTGAACAGGTGAAGTATCTAGGAGTGATCCTTCATAAATCACTGACATGGAAGACTCATCTTGATAGTCGCCTAAGCAAGGTGACAAACACGTATTGGGCCTGTAGGAGAGCAATTGGTCCGAGGTGGAGACTGACCCCCAAAGCGATCATATGGTTCTATAGAGTGATTATGCTGCCTATGCTCACATATGCGGCTCTGGTCTGGTGGCCGAGGGTAACCTTGGTCACGGCTAGATATCAACTGGCACACCTTCAAAGGGTGGTCAGTTTGGGGGCAACTGGCTGCATGAGGACTAAACCAACTGTTGCGATGGAGGTGATCCTTGGTCTTCGGCCTCTCCACCATGTGATCGAGGCTGAGGCGGGGAGGGCTTTCCTGCGCTTGAAACGGCTGGGATACGTGCGAAGAGGGGAAGAGTGCAGGCACGTCAAGAAGCTCCGGCTCCTGGAAGATATTCCAGTTCTGGCTCGAGCGGCTGATGAATGCCTGCGTAAGTACTACTTCGCTACCCCATACAGGGACATGATACGGGATAGAGAGTTCTGGGAAAAAGAGAGGAATACACAGCCTAATGGGACCGGGACTGGTACACAGATGGCTCATGCTCCGGTGATAGAGCAAGGGCTGGAATTTACTCCAGGAACCCAAGAGCACAGGTTTGTGTACCATTGGGTTAGGGTGTATCTGCATATCAGGCCGAGATATATGCTATCTTGGAATGTGCGCAGATAAACCTAGACAGAGGTTATGTAGATCGACACATAACCATATACTCCGACAGTCAGGCAGCAATTAAAGCCCTGAGTGGGTATACCAGCAACTCAGGACTTGCTAACGAATGTCGAGAACGACTTGCTAATCTTGCAAGGCGGAACGTGGTGCGGCTAGAATGGATTCCAGCCCACTCTGGTTTTGAAGGCAACGAGATGGTGGATGCATTGGCTGCGGAAGGGGCGGCAGCTCCTTTCTGCGGCCCGGGCCCGACCCTGGGCCTAACAAAACAAAAAATACGCAAGGAGACGAAGAAGTGGCTGAGGAATCAGCACCTCGCTCATTGGAATGCTCTGCAGGGTCCTAGATAATCCAAACTTCTACTGAAGGGATGGACTGATGGACACGCCAGGGCAGCCACTGAACTACCAAGGAGTAGGCTAGGAAGATAGCAGGACTCCTAACAGGGCACTGCTGTATGAGGAAACACCTCCACAACTTGGGAGTAGAGGAAAGTTCCCTATGTAGGGGTTGCGGCATGACTGACGAAACGTCAGTCCATATTCTCTTAGAGTGTTCACACTGGGCTGTACTAAGCAAGCGAATCTTCGGAGTCCCTGTTATGGCCCCTGGAGACACAAGCAGACATCCATTGAAAAAGGTTGTGTGGTCTTTATTGAAGGGCTCGGTTTCATGGATGTCTAGGTAGCAGGAATGGCACAATGGGCCCGCCAGTGGCCTCAGTGTGGGAACCTTGGCTTGAGTTGTCCAGGACAAGGCTCGCCTGCACATTTAGTAGTAGTGCAATTACTATATAGTTCCGATATTGTTCAGTCGCTAATAACCTTTTGGAATAAAAAAAAAGAACCTGAAAAGATATACTTGAAATATTAAATAAAGTATATCACAAGGCGTTGGTCCACCCAGGAAAAAGTGCTTGCATTGTACTACTGAAAAAAGTCAACGTGTTATAGATTCCTCCAAAATATTGTTGCTAACATATGGATTGACATTTTTCTATATAATTTATGTGAATTTCAAAATCAACGGTTCATATTATGAAGTAGGTAGTAAAAATTTACAAGACAATATTATTTAAAAATACTATAAATATAACAATATAAAGGTAATATGTTTATGCACTTTAATATTTGTATTGCTATATCCATCAATATACAATTCTTTGTGTTGATTTGTGGTATTATTTTTCAAGCCACTCTGTAGTTCATCTTATAGAAAACGGACCAGTGAAGTATTGTGAACGAGAATTTTGCATGCACTTGGGCGTCTAAAGGTTGTCTCTGATACTAGTACAAGTTATTCTTAATATATGGGCGTCTATGAGTTGCTTTTGCCTACAGCACTCTCAACATTTAATCCGCCTGACAGTTACGTAACATACATAAATATTATAATACCGTAATAAAAACTTCTTGAAAACGAAGTCAATATTATGTTAATAGTGTCGAAACTAGAATGTAACTTTGATAAAATAATTATTAAGTTATAATCACGACGTAACAAAAACAACACTAAAATGTTTCAGCTTCGAAACAAAAACGTTTATTTATAAACGTTTTCTTCGAATGTGAAGCATTGTCCCATTGGAAATATAGACTCCTAGGAATAGAGCATCCAAGGGAGGATTTCTCCAAGCAAAATAAGGTCACTTCTCATAAACGGTACAACGAAGAGCACGGAATGCCTAAGGCTGAGGTCTTGACGCCTCTGACTGGCGGTGGGACTGAAGGGTCCTCTTACTGTGTAGACCTTTTTTTTATATAAACACTTCATAGTAGAGTATGACAGGACTGGAGGAAGATCTTAGGGTGTATAAGGGAAAAGGAGAGTTATAGGAAGAATGGTGACAGGCGACTTCAATGCCAAGAATACTGCCTGGGGAGGGAGAAAAACGGACAGGAGAGGAGAGATCCTGGAGGAAGTGTTGACATCCAACGGATTGGCGGTGCTGAATGATGGACTGTTGCCCACCTTCGTGAGGGGTGACGGGGGTTCATCATTTATTGACATACAGCGTGTGATGAATGGCTGGGGGAAAGAGTGAGTAGTTGGAGGGTACTGGAGGATGAGGAAAGCTTGAGTTTACATAGGTATGTGGAGACGAATATAAGAGGAGGGAGAAAGGAATTGGTGGAAGAGTGGGGATGGAAGTGGACGAAGGCCGAGGCAGAAAGAATGAGGAAGAAAGTGAGGGAGGAGATAGGAAGGGGACTTGGGCATGATGTAGAGAAACTGTATGATGTGATACAGGGCTGCAGGAGAGAAGGAAAAAAGGGGTAATAGGCGCAAGTGGAGGGCTAGTTACTGGTGGAATGAGGAAATAGAGAGTCTGTGGAGGGAGTGTAAGAAGGAACGAAGACAATTGTTGAGGGGAAAAGTAGGTATGGAGGGAAGAGGTGGATAGGTTAGGTTAGGTTATAAGGAGAAGAAGAAGGAACTGGAGCGCAGGGTGAAGAGGGAAAAAAAGAAGGAAGTGGGAAGAATTACTGGGGGAGTTAGAAAACAACCCATGGGGGAAGGCTTATGAGATAGCGGTGAAAAGAATGGGTGGAAATAGGAGCGTGGTGCTAGAGGAAGATTGGGAGGAAGAGATTATAGAGAAATTGTTTACAGGGGTAGAAGGAGAGGTGGGGAGGGCAAAATTCGGGAAGCCCAGAATACTAGGGAGATAGGGAAAATGAGAGGGATAAGGTCGGTAGAGAAGTGGTAAATAGAGGAGTGGGGGAGAAATGTCAAGGTAAGGAAAGCCCCAGGTATAGATGGCATGAGAGGTGATATGGTGAAGAGGCTGTTGGATGACAATGGGGAATACTTTTTGGAACTGTTTAACAGGATACTGAGGGAGGAAGAGTTCCCGGAAAGGTGGAAGGTGGCCATCAGGGTGATCCTTGTGAAGAAGACGGGTTGTTAGGAATAGGGGTTTTAGGGAAAACCATCATGGGTTCGTAGAAGGGAAGTCATGCATCTCAGCGCTGGGCAGGGTGGTTTGGTGCCAAGGGCTGGGCAGGGTAACGGTAGGAATAAGAAATTGGCCCTGCTTGTGTTCTTCGACGTGGGGAACGCGTTCAACAGTGTCAGTAAACGGGCGGTGTTGAGCGCGTTGACAAAGCTTGGAGTAGGGGAGGGGCTAGTTAATCTGGTAGAGGACTACCTGACGGGGCGTGCGATAGTGGACACTAGGGGGAGAAGGTATGGGACGGAGATTGGAGTGCCCCAGGGTTCGGTTCTGGGACCGACGCTTTGGAAGTGTGTGTTTGATGAAGTTTGTGGGATAGCATGTGAAGAGGGATGCGTGGCTGGGAAGATTGATGGGTAATGTGAAAGGACCGGGAGAATGGAAGAGGAGGATAATTGGTAGGACGGTAGATCAGAGTATGCTGTATGGCGCGGAAGTGTGGGTTGAGAAAGCAGGGGTGAATGCGACGGTTAGACCACTCCTGTGGGTACAGAGAGGAATACTTCTGAAGGTGGTACAGGCGTACAGGACAGTGGGTGGACTGGCAACAGCAGTGCTGTCACGGTCCTATCCATTGGACTTGATGGCTAGAGCCAGACAGAAACACTGGAGGAGTGCGAGCAGAGAGGAAGTACAGGAATGGATGGATGAGGAAATGGAGAAAAGGTGGGATGAGTATGAGGGCGCGCTAAAAGGAGCGATTGGGAGCAGGAGAAATTGGGTGGACCGGAAATTTGGAGAGGTGAACTACTTCTTGAGCAGGTGCTCACAGGGCATGGGTCGAGAGTGGGAAAAGAGAAACTGGAGTTTGTGAGAGATGTGAAGTGGAGGATGATGTGGGACATGTGTTTAGATGTTGGAAGAATGAGGAAGTTTTGAAGAAGTTAGAGAATAAACTGGGAGAGGCGGTGTATTGGGAAAATATGGTGGAGATTATGTTGAGGGGGCGAGGAGGAATGGATGGAGATAAGTGGCGTAGTAGAGAGCATGATTAGGGAAAGAGAAGGACTCGATATGGCATGAGAGACGTAGGAGTGATAGAAGGAAGAAGATGAAGGAGTGTGTGAGGGACCGCCACCCGTCTTGAAGTATGCTAGGGTAGTGATTCCAAGACTTCATAGTAGTTTGTAGTAAAGCAATGAATAGCTCAAAATAAGGGATTTGGTAAAACAATCGAAACACATGATTGAAATAGTACATTTAATCTGATTTCTATTATTACAGTAAGATTAACAATTCACGTGAGAATCATAATCCAAAAAGGCCGTCTAAAATTGTATAAAACTCAACTACAAAGTTTCTCAGTGAAACTAAACAACCAAATATTATTAGCACATTTTAACGTAAAAAATATCCAATTAATTTTTGAAAATCTTCAAATCGGATTTTCCATTCAATACAGATAAAAAAACTCTATATGGCCAACTATTGAAAATATGATAGAAGGGTAGATCATTATTTCGGCGAGATAAGCGATTGCGATGCTTCCGAAATTTGAAAAATTATTACAATTTTTTCGGAATAGTTCAATCTTGGGTTTTTGCGTTTTCCCCATTTTAACTGAATTTATTTGGACTTTTATTCGTTTTATGATTAGGTGGGCCTGAACCAAAGTTTACCTAATAATAGAATCAAGAATATTCTACAATGAGTCCATAAAGTAACGGATAAATTCTATATCAATTCAATGAATAGTAAAATGGAAACATTCCAAAACAGGTACAATTTCAATTTACTACTCAACAAAACTGTTTATTTATCCAAAAATTAATTTATGCGTTAGTTTATGGATGGGCTGGTGCCTAGCCAAGTTTTAATTTAGATTTATCAAACAGATGAAAGAACAAAAATACAATATTCATGTTTATGTTGCGTTCATTAATCTAGAGAAATCATTTGATAGCGTACAGAGGGTAGCAATTGGGAATAGCTTAAGGGGAGGAGTCTACAAAAAACTGAGGGAAAATATCGAAAGTTTATATGCATGTACAAGAAATTATGTAAGAACTAATAATCTAGAATAAGAATAAGGAAGGGCTAAGACAAGGAGGTGTATTAAGCACTAGACGACGTGATTTAAATCAAAAGGAAGGGTAAATAAGTTAAATTACAGAAATTTACAGTCAACAGAATGCGCATATGCTGATGAGCTCATATTATATGATAATGGAAACGACCTACAACAGAATTTATTCATATGGATCATGGCACTTAAGCAGAGAAACAGAGAAAATAAACATCGAAAAAACTAAGATAATAGTGATAGGAAAAGATGACATGGAAGAAAACCATTTAGGGACCAGTCTTAATGTATGGATGCGAGAGCTGGAATCTTTCCAAACAAAAAAAACAGAAATTAAATTTTCAACAAAAATTCAGGGAGTTACTTATACAAAAATGGAGAAAATACGAAACGAAGATAGTATACAACGACAACAAGTTAGATGGTTCGGATATCTAATAAGGTTGAAGGATGGCAAAAGAAAAACCAAGCGTATATGGGAGGCAAAATTAGCACAAAAGAGAACGAGAGGAAGACCAAAAAAAGCTGGAGTGATAAGGGTAGTAGAGTGCATGAAATAGGCGATATTTGTTTATAATTGATAGAATTTATTCTTTACTCCTTCGGGTAGAAAGGTTTCGATTATGATATATTATTCATATGAATTTAGGGACCCACCAAGCGGGTGCCTTTTCCACCTAATGATTACATCGACACTGACCAAAATAATAGCTCACTTTTTCATTTACAGTGAGTTAAGGAGTTAAAGCAATGTGATAGAGATTTAAGAGAAAATTAGGTAAGTTCCTGATTAGCTACAATCAATTATCTGATCATAACTAATTGATCTTTGAAACCGTCAGGTTTTTTGATTCCTTCAATAATTAGGCAGAAGCTTGGTGGAAGTAGAAAGGTTTAAAATAAAAATGATATTACTACACTTCACAAAGTACGAAACTCCAACGAAAAAAAATTGTTGAAATCAAAACAAGTACAAGAAATGCAATTTTGATATAACAACTGTTCAGAAAAGGTTGGATTACATTCCACAAACCTATTCGGTAATGGAAAATACAAAATGGGGTGTGTACAATCCATATTTTCAAATATATATTGTTAGGGACAATTGAAATAAAAATGTAAAAATCTATCAAGAAATATGTAAAAACAAAAATAATGATAATATTAAAGCTTAGGAATTGAATATAAGATTTGGTTGTGGAGACAAAGTGAGAGAGAATATTGCAGCAAAAACTGAAAAGGCATAAAAAGCCCGGTCTCTAAGGCATAATGTGACAATCTCAATTTCAAAGTAATAAGTCGTTAATTTTTATCGAGATAATTTTACAGATGAAAAGAATTAGATTTGTACAATTACAATAAATTGTATTGGTTCATTTAGTAACTTCAAATTTCATGCATAAAACAGGAGTATTCATGCAAAAACATTGGGTAGGATGAGTACCACACAATCAGAGTTTGATGCACAAAAAGGATAAACGCGTAATTTATATAGTTCTATAATTTGTACAGAAGTGGGTGCCAAAAAATGATTTAAATGAAAATTGAAATTCCCGAAAATACTTTTAAAACCCACATCATTGAAAATAATAATTTTATATAGCCGATTAGGTTACCACGCACATTACCCTGAACCAACGTTAACGTTGTAAGGTGTAGTCATCATGATTATCCTTCGTTATAGGCAGCCATAACATGCGAATTGGAACCATTCTCTGATAATACCTATTCTAAAAAAGGAGATGCAACTGATTGTAATAATTACAGTGGGATATCCTTATTAGATGTCGTATATAAGGTCCTAGCTATTATGATTAAGAAAAGATTAGATCCGATCTCAGAAAAAGTAATAGGAGAATACCAAGCTGGTTTCAGAAAAGGGAGAGGAACGACAGATCAGATATTTACAATGAAGGAAATTTCAACATCATGCTATGAGTACAAAATACCAGTACTAGTACTTTTCCTTGATTTCAAGCAGGCATATGATTCTATCTCCAGAAGTAACCTGTTAAAGGCTTTGAATGAGTTCGAGATCCCAAGAAAATTGGTGAATCTTGTGAAGATGACTCTCATCAAAACTACTAGTAGTGTACAGATCAGAGGTGAAGGCTCAGAAAGTTTTGAAATAGGAACAGGTCTGAAGCAAGGTAACCCCTTGTCAACATTACTATTCAACCTTGCATTAAAAAAAATTATAAGAGACAGCAGATTAAATAGAGAGGAACACATTTACTATAAAAGCCATCAAGTTATTTGTTATGCGGACGATATGGCCATAATTTCAAGAACAGAGAAGGATTTGGGTGAAATAACAAAGAATTTAAGGCCGCTAAAATGGGACTTACCAGAAACGAACAGAAAAGTAAGCTACGATATTGTATAGTTGTGAGACATGGGTTTTAAACAAAAAACAGAGAAAGTGTAATTAGATGGGAAAGGAAAATGTTAAGAAGAATTCTGGGAGGAAAAAAAGTAGAAGGGGTGTATATGAGAAGGACTAACGAAGAATTATATAACATTTATCGTGAACCCAAAATAGATGCAACTATTACATCAAGAAGACTTCAGTGGTTAGGGCACAAAGAAAGGATGGAAGGAGGTAGAATGGTGAAACAAACAGCATGGAGAGTTCCGGAAGGCAAGAAGAAAAGAGGCAAACCAAGGAAAAGATGGAGGGAAGTTGTACTAGAAGACCTGAAAGAAAAGAATGTGAACCGATGGAGAGAAAAGGCCAAAGATAGAAAAGTATGAATTACAAAGCTATGGGCCTAAAAGGCCTGTTAAAAGCTATATATATAACATGCGAATTATACGTTATGATTAGCTCGAGTACCTCCAAACAACAAACTATCTCCATAGATATTAAGTTTTGGATTGGATGAAAAAGTAGCATGGATAATGTAATACTTGTTGTAGAGAAGATGATATCGAAACAACAGCTGCTCCGACATGCGATTTGTTAACCGGATCCTTGACAACACCCAACAAAAAAAGGTAATGTTATTAAAACTACCAGACTTGACGTCTCAAGTCCGAGTAATAAAATGAGGCTTAGGTGCAAAAATAGCACGAAAATAGGACGGATTCAACGGACGAGAGCTCGGCGAGAAATATAAAAAAATCATGTGTTTTTGGGATAGCAGAAAAAGGTTTGGACCCATCGTAAGAAGCACAATTGAAACAAAAATGGATAAAAGAAAATATATCGGGATTTCGCAAAGCAAAATGGAATAAATGTGGAAAGGATTACATACATTATGACGAAAAAACATCCCAAGTAAACTGTCAAGTAACTGAAATAATAATTACTTCTGATTATTACCATCGTCAGTCAAATTTGGATTGTTAATGTATCACGTGTTTGGAAATTATAATTGCTTTGGAATTACCAACCTAAAGAAAATAACCTTGGTGCTAAATAGTCAGTTATGTGTTCTCCGGAATCAATATTTATCGAAATAACGGTATCCTAAAATAAAAAACCTCGCCTGTAAATTTCAAATTTGGCAAATAAAACTACTTACTACTAATGGCGCGATAAAGTTGAAACATAAAACTAACGAATTTCGTACTTTTTCGGAAACTAAAAATATATTGATTGGTTCTTTTTTTTCAATTGAAGAAGATGAAAATGCAAACAGCTGGGAGAGAAATATTGAAAGTATCCATCAAATTATTTCAGCCGACCTGAAAAATATCATTCTTGTTAGTTATCTCCACATCTCACCAAGGTATTGTATTTTATTGATTATTTCAGGTATTCTTTTTATGGCTCACCAAAAACAATTGTGAAGACAAGTTGCAGAAAGCATTTGTCCAGTAAATAATGTATTTTCATTGAACTGAAATAATTGAACAAGTAAAGGACAGCTCGTACCTTCAAACGCAAAACACAGAATTCCAAAACTGAAAACTTCCAAATAGTAAATGTTACGGCCTACTGTTACGCAAACAATGTATCCAATTCTACTTATGACTATTACAAAAGTATTATGTGGAACCTCTCATGTTTTATGCATGAAGAATTGAATATTATGAATACATAAAACTCAATTATCCCAAAAACTAAACAATTATAATAATGAATTCAACAAAAATTTTTAGTGGGTACTATAAAAACTAATCCAAATCACCCCCTAGGAACACTTCTATTGGGATAACCAATGATAATGTTTAACAAATAATCACTTAAATGACTGGTACCAAAAGGATTCTCTAAATTGGCAGGTTTAGTTGTAGTATGTCTAATCTTCTTCGCCAGACTCATCTTCTGAATCATCTCCAGAATCACTCGTTTCCTAAAAGAATCATATATTAAAATTACACTTATACAGGGTGTACCAATCTTACGACAAACTTCGGTATATGGGTTATTTCAAGAGATATCAAAAAATGTTATCAACAAAAATAGAAGATGTGTTAAAGGTCCATATTTTGAAATTAAATCCAACTATACACAGTGCTGCATAACTCCGTTACAAACCAAACACATGATTTTTTAAATGAGAACCCCTGTATATTATACCGAATTCGGATTGGTTACAGTTTTTTGAAGCTTTTGATATAAGGTTTTGCCACGTTATACAGAGTCCTTCCAAAGATATGGAGACGTTTATGTGAAAATCGTAGGTAAATCAACGCTCCGTAGCTTGTTGTACGTTGAAGGAAAAAAAATGCATTTTGCCAAACAGAGTTTTGTAAATATGATGCGATATCTGCGTATCCTATTAAATTTTAATTATATTTTTTCTTGTATACAGGGTGAATGGAAACTCGAACCTGTCATTTTCTTCCTACTTTCAAATGGAACACCCTGTATTTTATAGCAAAAATAGAATTTCGATTATGTAACTTTAATTTTTGTCAATTGTTCCCTATACCCAAAGTTTATAAAAACACAGTTATTTGGTAATATTTATTGTAAAATATAATTACTGACCTATTATGTGAAAGCAATAAACGTCGTATGTAACAAAAAATCCTAATTAATAATAAATTTTAATGAACAATTCATTCTAAACAAAACTAACTACCAAAAGTATAATCCTAACCGTAATATTAAACTGAAGGTTCAAAGTGTTCACCGTTAACATCAATGCAATGCTGTAAGAGGGGGCCCAACTGATTGGCCAGCTCGGTCACCCGATTTAACAAAAGTATATTTATTTTTTTCGGGTCTTGTAAGGAATAAGTTTATAAAATCCCCCGGCTATTAGAGATGACATGAAAGAGATAATTAGTGCGGCATTTCGATCTGCTAACGTTGATATGCTGAGAAATGTTAGTCAATCATTTGAACTATTCTGCAGCATTGCATTGATGTTAACGGTGAACATTTTGAACCTTCAGTTTAATATTACGGTTAGGATTATACTTTTGGTAGCTAGTTTTGTTTAGAATGAATTATTCATTAAAATGTATCATTAATCAGGATTTTTTGTTACATACAACGTTTATTGCTTTCACATAATAGGTCAATAATTATAGTTTACAATAAATATTACCAGATAACTTTGTTTTTATAAACTTTGGGTATAGGGGATGCTTGACAAAAATTAAAGTTACATAATCTAAGATTCTATTTTTGCTATAAAATACAGGGTGTTCCATTTGAAAGAAGAAAGAAAATGACAGGTTCGAGTTTCCGTTCACCCTGTATATAAGAAAGAATATAATTGAAATTTAATTGGCAAAATACCTTTTTATTCTTCAACGTACAACAAGCTACAGAGCGTTGATTTACCTACGATTTTCACATAAACGTGTCCATATCTTTTGAAGGACCCTGTATAACCTAACCTAACCTCATATCAAAAGCTTCAAAAAAATGTAACCAATCCGAATTCGGTATAATATACAGGGGTTCCCATTTGAAAAATGATATGTTTGGTTTGTAACGGAGTTATGCAGCACTCTGTATAGTTCGATATAATTTCAAAATATGGACCTTCAACACATCTACTATTTTTGTTAATAATATTTTTTGATATCTCTTAAAATAACCAGTGACATGATTTCTGACTGGAGCCAGTATTAACGGACCTAGAAAGAGTATGTTCTTTAGCATTGGTCGATATACGTCCTTGTTTAATGCAGATACAAGTATCAACACAGGGTATACCAAAAAAAATAGACTCAGGCGTAATATACGGTAAAAACCACTTAATAATGTCTCTAGTATGGATGCCGGGTGTTATATTCGACTTTTTGGGAATTTCAATCGAATGAAAAGATTTTTTATTCCACACTCATTACTGCAACTGCACATACAATTTGTTGGTTTTTATATGAAGTACCACCCCGTACTGCAGTTTTCGAAATACTATAAGATAAGTATTACTTTCAATATTTTAACCGATTGCCTGGTATTCATGCTCTGCCTCGTTATCTCTTCAGCATGTTCTCCTGTCGAAACAAGCATTTGTGTACTCGAAATACTTATTTCTTTCTACCTTATTGCTTCTTATGATACAGAGTTTCTTCCTCGTACTATACATGTACATTTTTTTAAGTATTTACCAAAGTATTTACCTCTTCGTCGCCATCTTCTTCTTCCTCCTCTTCTTCATCCTGTTTCTGGTTATTCAATTTTTTTCTACAATTTGAAAAGTTTTCAAGCTCCTCCTTAGTCATGCTTTTCAAAAATTTTTCAAAATCTAGAATGTATGCTCTCTTCTTATGGACTAGTTCATCTTCATATTTTTTTTTCTCTTCTGTATTCAAAGTTTTCCAAACTTTTGAAGCTGATCCCTCTCCTTTATACAATGAAGCAAAATATTTACAAGGGGAACTGAAAAATAATCAATTGTAAATATCACAGAAATTTCTTCCAAATGTTTCAGATATATTTTTACCGATATAATAGGGAACTTTTTTAATTCATAATTTTATCATTAAGTAGTTATATAAATCGATATTCATGTTATATTCATTCATTCATTCTCAAGCAGTTGATAAGTTGTACGTTATTACTTTTATATTAACATGATATCAAATGCCCAACATTTTTCTCAAAGGAGTAGTAGGTAGTCGACGGTTTACCGACTATTAAAGGACTACCGAGGTAAAAGAACATAATACAGTTCAGGAAATATTGGTGGAATACCAGGACTTTTGAAAAATTGTATGAGTGAATGAACAAAAATTAAATCTGTGTTGGACAAAGTTTTGCAAGCTTTGAAGAAACATTTAGACCTTCTCAAAACAAATTAAATTTATCTGTGTCACCCTTTGAAGAGTCCAATGTACTATTTATTTGTTATGTAGACACCCTGTAGATCATTGGACTAATTTCAACAGTTAGCTCACTTAACAATTAAATAAAAAATACTTACATAGGGGGTTGTTCTGGTTCAACTAACTTCCTTGTTTTATCCTTAGCCTTTTCAGCTTTTTTCTCTGTAGTTTTTTTGTAAATTTTTTTTTTCTCGGGTTTTGGTTCAATCATTTTCTTAGCTGGCTTTTTGGATTTAGACTTCCCATCCTCAGATTTTCGTCTTTTTGGATGCGCCTTCAGTAACTCCAATTTTCTGTCTTCTTCTGTAAGAGATTCCAAGTATGCAGCAAAATCTTGGTTATATTTTTCTATTTCCTATGAAATAAATTGTTAAGAGACATTGAAAATTTGTGCTGTCCTATTTTTTATAGGTTTACAGGTAAGATACTTTGAAAGGTTTCTCACTTTTTCAAAAAGGTCTTTGTAGTGTTTCTTTTCTTCATCAGTACATTTTTTCCATTGGTTAGAAACAAATACAAGTCTATCTTTCACTGGTACATTTTTTATATCGTCGGAATGAAGCATTAATCGCGCAAAATGGTTATAAGCTGATACTGGTGGTTTGTGTGGTTTTCCTGACATGCGCTCTTTGACAAGTAGATCTTCTTTTGTTAGTTGTGGCTTTTTCTCATTACTTATGTAATCTGGATGATTTTTTACATACTCTCGCATTTCCTCCTACAAAACGCAGCTTAATTGAAAAATTTGGTTTATTCAATTGAAATAATTAAACTAGAACTGCAAACCAATGTACAATGGAATTAGTGTGAAACATAAGGAATTGTTAAAATTTTTTGGTTTATGTCCATTCAGAACAAGTATGAAGCATTAATACCGTAACTTAAGAAATCAAGATAAAAAGGTGATGTGGTATATCCCAAATACAATAAACTAGACATTTATCATGAAGTATATGATCCGAACAGAAATGAAATTGTAATAATTATCTATAGCGATACCGTCTATAAATAAACAAAACAACTAGTTTTTACAAAGCAGCAACGAGTTTAAAAGACTAAGTCGAAATCACAGACTTCAGTCTACCTTGGTAAGTATCTCTCCTCGTCTTCCTACCATAACCTGATTAAGTGTGTTGAGCTTTGGCAGATCTCAAGAATCCCTTATCATAATGAGATCAAGGTGAGCTCAATCCTTCTTTGTCTTCCAAGTTGAGGAGAACAGTACACTCCTTTCTGTAGTTTGTGTTGAGATCCCTAGAAAGTCCTTATCCAATACGACGAGGATCTCATCAGACGAAATGGCAAAATAAGGCCAATACTTTTTTCTTGGTTTACCACATATACTATGGTTTATCTAGTATGGGTGCTTGTGGTTTTCGACTTGCCATAACCGTTCCAGAAGTATGGGATAGTATTTCTGTGGTTTTAAGCTGTGCATAACCACAAAAAGATCTCGATTTTGTGTTTATTCTAATAGTCTACAGTTTATTCGTTTATTGTTTATGCTGAAAGTAAAAAGTGGACCTAAATATTCTTCTGTGAAATGACAGTTTATATGTCATACAAGTGTACAGTTGAGGAACCCTATAACAATTCCAAAGTATGCCTGGTACATGCAAGAGAAAATCGCCTAAAGACCGCATGTCAAGCGGTGCAATACGTGCAATGCAATACAAGACGCAAGATTTCTTGATCGAAAGCATGCGCAATTGGGACCCAGCTGATCAGTTTCCGGTTTGGTGCCATTTCTATTGCTTGCAAGGCGCAATTTTAGGGAGAAATCTAGTTTCTAATGAGTGATTCACTTAGTATTTTTCTCTTAGCTTTTCTCACTCTCGCAATTTTCATTTCAAATTAAAATTAAAAAATTTAAATATATTTTTTCAATAAATTATTTTTTGACGGTACTATACACTGTTTTCTTTCTAGTATTGGATGCGTTGGTAGCAATGAAAGAGAACTGCATGAAGTCAAATAGCATATGAAGGATGAATCATTTGTAATATACAGACAAGCAAGAAATTGCAGCAATTTTTTTCACTTTGTATTTGCGGCGTTAATGAATTGACGTACATCGAAGCGCACCGAGAAATCCACTGACAGCAGCCCATCGTAATGACGACAATATTTGTGTGTTGGTTGTATTAGAATTGGATGTGTATCTAAGTATATATTTCACGAGTGTTGAGACACCAACGTAAGTGTTTATTGAAATAAAACGAGTGGACTGTATAAAACTTTCATCGACTTAAAAACAATTTATTTTACTGTTACAACTATGTTATGTATCGTTACAACCACATGTTACTCACACCCGTCTTTCTACACAAGTGTCCCTTCATCCCCATTTCAGATGGTGGTCTGTTATTTTAAGACTACCCTGTTGCCAAATGTCTTTTAATAATGAAATTGACGAATATGCCCTAACACACACCCCCCCTTGAAAGACTCTAGTCCTTTCAACAAACATCTACCTATATCTAGGAACTAAGTATTCATTTGAACAAAATCGTGTCGATAAATAGCAAAATGACATAAATATAAAATTATAAAAAATTAAGAAAGCAATTTATAAAATACTTCTATGACGAATGCTCGAATGATAATGTCATTCAACTGGTAGAACACATAAGCTTCTAATTGACCTACGAACTTCACCACTTCGCACTTTGACATCAACAACTCGGCACAGACCATCGTCACCACGATGTAGTCTAATAACTCTGCCTAGATGCCAATCACATGCATGGGCGTTGTCACTCTTTATCGAAACTAGTGAGCCGATCCTTATTAATTCTTCTGACCTCTCTTTCCATTTGATACGTGTCTGAAGTTCACTCAAGTACTCCTTCTGCCATCTCTTCCAATAGTGTTGAGCAGCAGCTTGTAGTTTTTGCCATTTTGATAAACGGTTCTCGGACAAGTCAGTGACATCTAGCTCAGGTAATGCAGTTAACTTTCTCCCGATTAAGAAGTGTGCGGGAGTCAAAGCTGTTAAGTCCTCAGGGTCGGAAGACAATGGACAAAGTGAGCGGGAATTTAGGATACTCTCAATTTGAACCAATATTGTGTAAAAGTCTTCTAAAGTATATAATGCGTTCCCAATTACCCGCTTCAAATGATGCTTGCAACTTTTGATCCCTGCCTCCCAAATACCCCCAAAATTAGGAGCTCGAGCTGGGATGAAATTCCAAGTTATTTTATCCCTAACTAACTCTTGGGCGATTTTTTCTGAATTAGCCTTTAGAAAATCGTGAACCTTACACAACTCATTATTCGCTCCAACATAATTGAGCCCATTATCTGGTTTTCCACGTCTACTTACAAATCTCTTAAACGTCGCTAGAAATGCGTCAGAAGTTAGCTCTGACACGAGTTCAATGTGGACTGCTTTCGTGCACATACAAACGAATAAGCACACGTACACTTTAATGATTTTTGCCCCACGTGTTTTTTTATCCTTTAAATTGAATGGACCCCCGAAATCTGTGCCCACATTGAAAAATGGATAGTTGCTTGTCACTCTTACATTAGGTAAATCCCCCATTAAATATTTTGACGTAATAGGTTTGGCTTTTAAAAATGTATACAAGCTCTTACTATCTTTTTACACACATTTCGCCCTGAAATCGGCCAAAATCTCTCGCGTATAGAACAGAGCAAATTTTGAACTCCGCAGTGCATTAACCTCTCGTGTTCGTATTTTAAAATTAAATCAGTTAAAATATGATCCTTCGGAAGAATTATCGGATGTTTATTTGCGTAAGATAGTTGAGATTTCTTGATTCTTCCTCCTACCCTTATCAAGTTATTGTCAAAAAATGGGTTTAGAGATAAAATTTTACTCCTTTTTTTAATTACATTTCCATTCATTAAAGCCTTATATGCCTCATAGAAACCATTCATTTGTGCCTGTGCTACTAACATATTAGTAGAATCCTCGATCTCATTCACACTAAGAGCAATTGACTCATTCCTTTCATTTCTTTTGGATTTTATATTTTTAAGAAACCTCATAACATAACCTAAAACGCTTACCATTTTCATAAATGAAGAGTGTCTGCTTATAATTTCACTTAAAACACTATTACCACTATGACTATTTGCACCAGTGCTTACACTTGCACAAGACTTCATTTCTGGAATTTCAAAATCAATAGGATCTTCTCTCAAATTCCATTCTGTTTTATCCTTTAACAACCATTCAGGACCATGAAACCATAGTCATATTTCATTCACATTCCCCGTTAAACCCGGTTAGAGTATCTCGGTGAAGGTGGTGGGAGGCAACTACGTCATAATGACGTCAACATTAACCATTTTTGAAATCCTATTTCTTTCACTTTGCGTTTACCCACTGTGATGTAAATATAACCTAACATTTATTTTTAATCCGAGAGAAAAAAGATTTGTTGTTTGTAATCCTAATTATTATTGTTCATGTCTATGAAAATTGAATATGAAAAAATTAAGTTATGTGCAACCATGTTCTTAATAGATCTGACCCCTGTTTTGCTAAAAAATACTTCACTATCCTAATCTTTACCATTTCGTAATATTTGTACATTTTCCTGTGTATTTCGTACTTCAACATCCACTCCATTAATTTCTAATTTGAATGCTTCCATATTATTTTGTAAACAAATCTTCAAGTTCAGCCATAGAACACTTACTTTCTCTATGACATAAAATACTTCAGTATTTTATGCTCTAAGAGTTCAACTTCAACCACCTTTACCTATTATGGAGCTGGTAAACCCAAAGGCAGGTAGGGGAGGTGTACCCAAACGGAAATGACGTCACGGTTAAACTCAATGAAATGGGATTATCAGCTTTAACCATGACGAGTAATGTGAATAAAATATACCTCATAAGTTGTTTTCGAACAAGTCTTTTGGTGTCACTCCTCTGGATAGCGCATCGGCTGGGTTTTCCTTAGACTTTACATGATGCCAGCTATTTATTGGAGTAAGCGACTGGATCTCACTAACTCGGTTACCTACGAACGTTGACCATTTATTCGATTCACTTCTGATCCAAGCCAAAGTGATTTTTGAATCGCTCCAACAAAACAATTCATTAAATTGAACTTCTAATGACTCCACCGTCCGTGACATCAAGTTACTAAGCACCACCGCACCTGATAATTCCAATCTAGGGAGACTTATTTTCTTCAATGGAGCTACTCGGGACTTCGCGCACAGAAGGTTACAGGTCACATTTGTATCAGTGACACACTTAACATATAAACACGCACCATAACCCTTATTCGAAGAATCACAGAGCCCGTGCAGTTCTATTTTGCAGTAATTGCTAAGCATCGCGTGTCTTGGTATTTTATAATCATTAACATATGTCAACTGCCTTAAAAGGTCTGACCACTTATTTGCTAAATCTTCGGGTACTTCTTTGTCCCATGGACATTGTAAGGCCCACAACTCTTGTATAATCAATTTCGCAATAAAAACCACAGGGCCCAATAAACCCAAAGGGTCATAAATTTGACAAATCACTGACAAAATTTCTCTTTTGGTGTAAGTTGTTCTTATGTCAAAAGCTTTAATTTTATATCGAATGAGATCTTCATTTGAATCCCAAAATACACCTAAAGTTTTGTTCTGTTGATCCTCTCCAATTTCTAAAATGCCAACTTCCAAATTGGAATCCACATTAAACCTTTTTAACAAGATTTTGTCATTGCATAACCACTTCCTGAGCGCAAATCCCCCACTAGTCATTATATTCGTCACTTCAGTTTGGATTTTCAACAAATCTTCAATTGTTTCTGCTGAAGTGAGCAAATCATCCACATAAAAGTCGTCTCTTATGACTTTGCTTGCTACAGGGTATCTCGTCTCATTTTCGTTGGCTAACTCTATCAAGCATCTAACTGCTAAGTATGGGGCTGAGGTGTATCCGAAAGTCACCGTTTTTAATTCAAAAATTTTAATATTTTCGCTAGGGTCTGATCTCCAAAATAGTCTTTGATACTTTCGATCCTCTTCCGATACCAACACTTGCCTGTACATTTTTGATATGTCGGCAGACATTACAAATGGATTCTTTCTGAACCTGAGAAGAATTTGAAAAATATCTTGCTGTATCTTTGGACCGCAAAACTGAACGTCATTCAAACTGATGCCTGTTGTAGTTTTCATACTAGCATCGAACACAATTCGACATTTTGTAGTTTTACTGTCAGCCTTCCAAACAGCATGATGTGGTAAGAAGTATCCACCTTCGAGGTTAGAGACCTCCGATTGGTCAGTAAGTTCACCTATTTGTACCATATGATCCAATTCTTCGTACTCGTTCATGAATTTCACGTAATCTTTTCTCAAAGTATCGTTTTTTAGCAATCTTTTTTCCAGAGATAAAAATATTTTAAATGCAAGATCAGCTGATTCTCCAATTTTATTTATTGATGTCTTGAAAGGAATCTTTACCACAAATTTTCCTGTCTCGTCTCTTGATGTTGTTTTCTTAAACCAAGATTCGCAAAATTCTTCAGACTGCGATAATACAGGCTCCTTTCGATTCTCTTCTATTTTCCAAAATTTAACCACCGAGTCATTTAGTAACTTATCACTGTTGTTCAAATTATTTTCGGTGAGTAAATAGTTCAGCGAAAGATTGCAAGACTCTACATTTTCAATTTTATCACTATTGCACATGTTTCCTGCAACAATCCAACCAAACACACTGTTTTGCATCACTAGTGAATTTTCACTCAATTTTTCCTTACCACCACATAAAACATTCCAAAACACATTTGAACCTAATAACATATCAATATCTCCGCATGAATTGAATTTTGGATCTGCCAATTTTAGATGTCTTGGGATATTTAGCTGATTTTTATTGAAGCTAAAAAGAGGCAATCTTTCTGTGATTTTTGGTAAAACCAAACATGAAATATCCATGGAAAATTCATTATTAATTCGCGATTGTATTGTGACACCAACCTTTTTATTTATATTCGCAAGACACTGACCTACTCCCTTAACTACATGGTTTACTGTGGTCGGTTTTAAATTCAACATTTTACAGATTTTCTCCGATACAAAGTTACTCAGGCTACCACTATCTAATAAGGCCCGACAATATATTACCTGATCGCCCTTTTTTATTTCAATCATTACTGTCGAAAGCAAAACTTGAGAAATCTCGGAAGACGCGGCAACCGCTCATTCCCTCGAACCTTGTTTTTTCTCGAACTTGGTGTTCGCTACCACTTGAGAAACAGATTCGCTCCTTGTGCTCGATTCGTTAGGTTCCGACGCCCTAAAAACTGACGGTGACGCTCTTTGGCCCGTACTCTGACCAGATCCACCGGAATTATCAAAATTTATATGAAGTAGTACATGGTGTGGTTTTTTACATTTTCCACATCTGGGTGCCCTGCACCTCCACGCTGAGTGATTGGAACCTTTCACACAGTTAAAACACAATTTCAACTTCTTCACGCCTTCAATTCTATCATTCACACTCAACTTATTGAATTCATCACACATGTCGACAGCATGTTGTCCTTTATTACACCAAGCACAGTTTCTCTCTTTCGTTTCCACACTTGCAAAGCTTCTACTACCTGATTTTTTAAAGTTATTTTGGGTCTGACCATTTATTTCAATCTTGTCAACTTTTACGGCTTCAATTTTTTCTAATATTTCACACCTTTCTCTCAAAAAATTATTTAAATCAGAAAGTGTTGGAAAACTACCTTCGAATTTATAGACTCCCAATCCCTGCGAGTAACGATTTCAAATTTATTTACCATAATATATATAATCAAAGGGTCCCACGATTTAATATCCTGGCCTAAAGATTGTATTGCGCGCAAATGCTTAGTTATGTTGTCAACAAGATTTCTAAGATCTGAATGAGACTCCTTATGTATGATCGGGTAGTCAAAAATTGCTTTCAAATGATAATGAAAAATCAGTTTTTTATTTTCATATCTTTCGATCAAGATTTTCCACGCCGCATGATAGTTTTCCGAATTGACTTCTAGAGACTTCAAAACTTGCACTGTTTTCGAATCTAAAGATGATTTAAGATAAATAAACTTTTGTAAGTCTGACAAGTCTCTATTTTCCCCCACTAATGCAATAAAAACTTCTTTATAATCTAGCCAATGCTGATATTGACCATCAAAAGTGGGCAAAGATATTGGGGGTAATTTTACAACCGATTGAACTCTACCTGTCCCAGAACTAACCCTTGACCCTTGAGATAGATTGTCATCCTGAATATGCCTTTCACTTTGATGATGACACAAAGTACCTGATTTTACCCACCAAATCAGTAAAATCGTCTTCAAATTCAGTTCTTTCTAAATCATTTTGACTACTGGCTTCATCGTCATTTAACAACACATTATCAATTTGATCTTGAATTTCATTAAATGCATCCCAGCATGGCTCAAATTTTTCTAATTTTACACTTAACATGGATAAAAGCTCATTATTTATTTCCTCTAATTGCAATTTTTCGAAATACTTTTGCAAATTTGTCAATTTGGATTTAAGAGTACCATGCTTCTTTTTTAATTTTTCGGACTGCTCGTTTTCTGACATATTATTGGTTCAAAATATGAGACGAAAAATATACGGAAATTTATAAAAAGGAAAGGACTTACTTGTAACTCATATGTCACTTGACCTTGGCACAATATGGCCTGGCGCCTGTCGCTCTCGGCAATCTGGGAATCTTTTTGAACACCCCGTGAAAACCACAATTTTTAACTTTATGTCCACTTTGTTTACCGACTATCTACTAATTTTTGCACTTGTGTTTGTAATTCGGAATTCCTGAGACTAGCACACACTTTTCTTTTCTCTTGATTGCTGTCTAATTCTCGAATTACTTTTTGACGAGTATTACACCTGTTATCGTTTTTAGCGATGTTTTTCTCAAAACTGTACCAATTATTATAGATTATCCCCGATTAATCCGGTTCCTAGGACCAAACTGTTGAGACACCAACGTAAGTGTTTATTGAGATAAAACGAGTGGACTGTATAAAACTTTCATCGACTTAAAAACAATTTATTTTACTGTTACAACTATGTTATGTATCGTTACAACCACATGTTACTCATATCCGTCTTTCTATACAAGTGTCCCTTCATCCCCATTTCAGATGGTGGTCTGTTATTTTAAGACTACCCTGTTGCCAAATGTCTTTTAATAATGAAATTGACGAATATGCCCTAACAACGAGATAAGCAATAAACATTCAATATTTACCAGTCCCCCTCACCCGCCTTAGTATGGGGCGCAGCCCTTACAAATTTGCACATGAAAAGATAAAAGAAAGAAAAAAGGTAGAACGTGTCGCGGGACACACGGTAGGAACTATAGTTCCTTTTAAGCAAAAATTATGTTATACATCTGACGTTATAGATAAACAATTTGCATATTCCTCGGTGGTCTAGTAGTAAGCAAACCAGACTCTCACGCGGTAGACCCGGGTTCGATTCCCCGCGAAGAAGTTTTTTTTTATTGTTGAACTTATTTTTAAATAATTATTCTGCTTGATATTAATAACGACAACAGGTAGACGTTTGAAATATTTAGCAGAATATTCATTATTATAGATAATGGTACGGTACCCTTTATGAGGGAGTCCGACTGGCAACATCTACTTATAACAGCATCGTATATTTAAAAAGGGAAACCGTAGCATTATACAAATTGGACATAAAAGAACTGTACGTTCACCACAAAAAAATTAGTGGAAACATAAAATTGAATTGTTAAATTTTCAATTTGAAGTTATATTACAGTTTATAGAAATTTTTATTTTCTAGATTTTTTCTCAAGTTGGTCGTAGAAAAAATATGCTGTTCGACTCGTGTGGATTGTCCATATCACACTTGAACGATTGAGCACTCCGCCTACGGCGTCGTGCTCAAACTTCGTCCTCGTGCGATATGGCCATCATATCCACACTAGTTGCACAAACTACTATTTCTATCAAAATATGCCCTTTTACATTTAAAAACAACCGGCCAAATGTCAAATCAATTTATCCATCCATTTTAATGTTATCGAATTAAAACATTCAAGTTTTCAAAATTTCAACACCCTGTATTTCGAAAAGTATATGTGCTAGACCCCTTATCCTAATATCATTTTGTCCAATTTTACGTGAGGAATCTACATGCCAAGTTGTAATTAACCTTAACGTTCGAGATGCTTATACCATTTTTTGCGCGATCGTATTAAAATAAATTCCGAATAAAATAATTCAAATTTTTTCGAAATGAACGAAATGTCAAAAATGACATTTTTACTTCTCGATCAGTTTAAAATATATTTTGCATTTTGGTGAAATTGTACGGTAAGTACGGTAAGTAAATCACTTACCGACGTGTTAAGCTTAGAAACCAGTAAACACAACCTACCGTCCTGACAACCGATGCTGTAAATAAACAAAAAAGATCGCACTGCTGATTCTTTAGCCAGGGACGCCGCTGGACTAAAAATTCTAGGACCTAGTGACACCTACGGCATAACGACTTCGACAATTGCGGAACTAGCCAAACGTTACACCCATGCTCAATCCCTTAAGAGATGGGTTGAAATCAAAGGATGCAGTCTTGCCAGGATCACCCTGGGCGACCCTGGAAAGCTGGCGCCGAAGAAAAACTTGGCGATGACCAGGAAAAACCTACGTTTAACAGTAGGATTTCTGACTGGTCACTGTCAACTAAGGAAACACCTCCATACTATAGGGTTAGTGGACACACCTCTATGCAGGATGTGTGAACAGTAAGATGAAACTGTCAGGCATGTCTTATGCGAGTGTCCGGAGTTATCGTCAATAAGAGAGTGTGTGTTCGGTGAGTCTTGGCCTACACCTGCCGATATAAAGGAGATGTCTCCTAGTGACCTGTCCACCTTCCTGAGAAGGACAGGATGGACAATGACCTAGGAGGACAACTCCTCGGGAGGATGTACAATGGGTCACATGTGGCCTAAGTGCTGTGAGCCTACACACTCACCCTCCCCACTCTACAGATACAGATACCGAAACAAAAAAGATCAATCGCGCAAAAAAAATTATGGAAATAATAGTAAAAATTTATCCGAACAAATTCAAGTAGATCACCAGCACTGCGAATACCAGCTTTTAATATAGCATCGGTGGTTCAGTGGTATGAATCGCTGCTTCGTAAACGAGAGAGAGAATCAGGAGAGCACACGCACGCAAGCGAGACATATAACGAAGCAACTTAACATAACACGTAACGTAACGGTCAGATCTTTTGCGTCGTGACCCCCGGTCGCTCAAACATAACCTGACGTAAAGAACTAAAGTTCCAAAAATACTTAATATGAGAATGGAAATTAAAAAGATATAGGTACAAACTGTTAGACTTTGAAATATCAGACTCAAAAGTTGGTTGGATTTACATTTTGGAAAACGACGAATCAATTGCGGACGTATACAACAAGGTTTGATCGAAATTCATAAAATACATACAACTTAGCCACGAAAAACACTTGAGAGAACCTAGGAATACGGGGGAAATACCAAAACATTACGCAGAAGACCACGTTTTCACAAAAACAGTATCAATGCCATGAGAAAACGACATTGATGCAATGAACACAATTATAAAATGGGGAATAAACTATAATGGCACATGACCCCTACAGACTTCTTACAATGATGAGAAGAGCTAAAAAGCTGCTGGACAATATTTAAAGACACTATACTGGAAAAACTTTCTAATTTTTTGCTAAGTAAACAACAGAGAACTTTGTAGGAATTGTACAGATTTTATAAGAGAATTTAACTACTTCTTCTGATCACCAGATCATTACGATCTACAACAATTTTCAACCTCCAAACAGCTTCTAGGTGTTTGAACTGCAAATCTAGGTTCACCATACAAGTTACTGATACAGATAACATGTAAATATTGCTGTAGCATACCTCATATCTCACTGTTTCAGCTTCAGCATAGGTAACCCATTCCATTTTTTTATCATCTGGCATGACTTTCCACTTTTGTCTATTAATTTCTCTATAAGAAGCTTTATCTTGATCTTCAATTGGCTTCTTAGAAAGTTCAGCATTGTGATAGTATTGGAAAGCTGAAAGTGGACGTTTTGGAATTTTTTCTTTGGGAATTTTTAGCTTTGGAGGAGGTTTTTCTTTCACTGGTTTTGGAGACTTTATCTTCTTCGGTTTTGGTTCCTTTGTTACTTTAAATTCTGGGTGTAGTTTACTAAAAAGAAAGAAAAAAAACCCGTTCTTTATTTTTCTTAAATAAACAAGAGCAAATCAGCTATATGGAATGTGTTCTGAAAACAGAAATTTCATATTTCTAGATTCAGTTCCCAATAATCATTTGTTATTATGCAATATGTTCAAATTAAATAATAGACATGTGTATATAAATTCCACTTACTAAAAGGCTTCTAATTTTTGGTAATATTCTTCTTTATTTTTCTTCGCAAGTTTTTCATATTTCAGTAACTTCTCAGCAGGTAATAATTTGAATTTTTGAGCACAATGTTTTGCTAATTCTGTCTAAAATAGGTAATTATTACATCATTATTACAATACCGGAAGTATAAAGCTTATGCCAGGAAAATGTCATACTGAAAAATTAATTTCAATATAAAATATCTTACTGCATCAGTTCCTGGGTGTTCTGACTGCAAAACATCTTTTTCTTTCAAATAAAAAATAAAATATGCAGAAAGAGGTCTCCTTGGCATATCTGGATGCCTCTGGACTTTTGGTTGTTTCTTTCTAACTCTTGCAG
The DNA here is from genome assembly GCA_910591695.1 of Galerucella pusilla. Lineage (NCBI taxonomy): Eukaryota > Metazoa > Arthropoda > Insecta > Coleoptera > Chrysomelidae > Galerucella > Galerucella pusilla. Next base: position 60,634 of record CAJUYI010000451.1, read on the forward strand.
TTGTAATCCATTTTTTAGAATCTTCAAGAACTTCTCTAAGTATTCTATATTTTCGGATTTTCTTCAACATGTATAACCATGTTTTCTTACAATCTTCTATAGTGTAATTTTTAAAAGCAATCTATAATTCCAAAAAAGCAATATTAACCATGAAGAGAGCAACAAGTGAGATACAAACTTTTTCAGTAGCTTCTACAAACTCCACATAGAAAAAATGTGCTACTTTATAAATAATGAGTGATGTTTCAACTATCTATAGGTTCGTTCCAACTGGCATGTAGGAACCATTCCTGGAATCATATCAAGTACTGTATAGTGTGCAAACTTAAATTAGGGATGGACACATCAAGTTTATCACCCCTTTCAGAAGGTAGTTTTTGTACTGTCCCAAGAATAATACTATAGTGGTAGCGAAAGAAATACAGCACATGCGCGAACGATACCTAGAATGGTTCAATCGCCAATTGGAACGAATCTTACATCAATCATCACCGATATACACTCATGGACAAAAATGTTGCATTTTTGGTCTTCAATTTTGTTCTGTGTAAAATTTTTATAGATTGTTTTGTTAAATATTGTTTATTGGAGTATTTTATGGAATTATTAATCAAATAAATCTATACACAACATTTATAAAAGATTCTTGAAGAAATTAATAAAAGTTTATTATGCAACGATCATGTAATGAGTTTCATATGGTTAATGCGAGTGTATTAATAACCATTACATGAGAGTTTCATACACTAGTTGTTATACGAAAAAATTTGATTTAAAAAAATTAATAAAAATACTACCCGGAACTCGAACCCGGCACGTACAGATCGATAACAACCTTATGCGGCGCCTTTCCCAACTGTGCTACAGGACTACATTGTTGAACTAATAGCATAAAGTGTATAAGTATGTTACTGTTATACAAAATTAGTCATAAGTATTTTTGGTCTGGTGCTCGACATTTCTTTCAACAACTGACGCAAAAGATTTAAACTGTTATAAAACACTATCAAACATTCTACAGAAAATATTGGGTCTGTCTACTTGGGTATTTGAAAATCTAGATTTCTATTGGTCAATTTTCGAGTTTTATAATAAAAACCAGTGTTATAATGAGTATCATTATGAAACTGAAAATTGGCATTTAATTATAGTATAGGAGTGCAAAAAAACACTTGAATGTTAAATTTGAAAATTCAACATTAAGTACTGTAAAACATAATAACAATGCAACATTGAAATTTTATTCTTAGTGTTTCCCCCTCTAGCTCTAATAATAGCCTCCATTATCCTGGGCATACTGCACAATAGATCTTTGATAACATCTTGTGGAATTTGATGGAGTTAGGAGCTGAATATCCTGCTCGTATTTTTTTTTTCAGGGTGTCCCATATAATATGTTCTATGGGATTTCTGTACAGACTATTTGCTGGCCAATCAATCGCTGTAATCTTGTTATCCTCAAGGTACTGGATCACTGCTCTTGTGGCATGGGCTCATGCATTTTTGTGCACACAGCATTATCGTATCCAATAAAGCCAGCACAAGATAAAACATGTTAGTCGGGGATGTTACCTCTGTGCATCTAATGCCTTCCCATATCATAATGGAACTACCACCAACTCTTAATTGGTGTGTAAGATTACAATCTGCACAATGTTTCCTTCACCTTCTTTATACATAACTACTTCCATTCCAATTAACATGTGCTATAGTAAATTCCAAACATCCAATTTTGTGACTTGGAAAATGTCAAGGTACTTTTGAAAACATATTGTGTGTGTGTGTGTGTGTGAGGTTGTGATATTGACTGCGGATCCTTGTGTTTCCATTAGCCTAACCAATGAGAACATATTGTTGACTTATTTTTTATTTTACAATTAATTTTCAAGTTTTGGTGCTGTTAGTACAGAATTTCTGTATCCCTCATTGGCTAAAAAAATTTAACACAATTTATGATACTTTGATGCATCTTGCTAACTGAAACCACAGACCTGGAGCAACCAAGCTGTAGAAATAATATTCTGTTGACATCAAATACAGTTAGGTATCTAAACATTTTTTATTTCAAAATAATTGCAAAATACTTAGGATACTACAATAAACAAGAGTTAGCAAAACAAATCACAAAAATGTCAGACAAAAAAAAACAACTGAAAATATGCCACATTTTTGTAGAATGGCCATTTGAAATTATTGATTTTCAAAACTATAGCAGCCATACTTATATAATAGATCAAACTATGTTTAACCTGAAATGTTATATTAATAGATTTTACTTACTTTATCCCACTCAAGCTCATCTGATCTTTTCATAAAGGGCTTCAAATCATTTTCAGGAATACCTACTTCCATTCTTTCTACCAGTTCCATTAAATCTACATCAGGCCAATTGATACAAACTCTTTTTTCTGAAAGTAACAAGTGCATCATTATTAACAATATGCAAAACAAACATAATTGTTTCTAAACTGTTACCTTTGGGTACATCTTTCTTTTCTACTCTTTTTTCCAACTGTTTAAGCAGATCATTTTCATCCCAGTCTGAATCCATATTTTCAACATCTCTAATGGATATTGTCACAACATTTTCATTGTCTTCATTTACATTTTCAGTTTTAATGTCTATGATGTTCACCTCCTGATGCAAAATTTGTTTTGTACTATTTATTACTTCCCCTGTACCATTTTTGATCGCTATTGTATCATTGGACATCTTTGAATTATTAGCATGTTTTGTATGAGAAGCACCTTCACCTGGATTAGTATCAATTGCACCTAAACATGGAAGAAACAAAAAATGGATAGAATAACACTAATGCTAACTTACCTGTTTCATTTTTTGTATCCTCAAATTCATCTTCACTGCTTATTTTTCTCTTCTTCTTACCCTTTTTTCCTGTTTTTGTAACTGTTTCATTATTGTCTAGAATTGCACTTTCTGCTGAAAATATTTTCAAAGCATTATTTTTACGTTTTGAGTTTTTAGTTGATGGCACAATCTCAGTAATGTCTTCAGTTATGTGCAACTCAGTATTGTCTTCCAGAGCAGTGATACTTTTTAGTTTCTTTTTCGCTTTTTTAGTGGGTACTGATACTTCTTCCACAGAAACTAATTTTCGTTTTTTTGATTTGTTTTCAGTATTAGAATTCTCATTTGTTACTTCAGTTTTTTTTTTCTTTTTTGTTTTCTTGTGAACATTAGAATCATCTTCAGCAACGTCAACATCATTTACATTCTTTTTATTCTTTTTTGAATTCATTTTCAAATATTTTCTTATTTCACTTTGTGAGTGCTTTCCTCACTTTTATTGAAAAATCTGAAGTTATAGTTAAGTTGTTTATCATATATAATATCACAAATTCAAAAGTTCACCTTTTTATCGCAAACCTACACATAACTCTGAGATGTTAATGAATCAATCGACTTATAAGTGAGCCAACAATTGTTTTATAATCTAATACCCTCAATTATCTTAAATTGTAATTATATACATCCACACGTCTTATTTTCTGAATAGTGCCTAAAATATTTAACGATACCTAAACAAAATGCCTGGGTTTGGATTTGGTTTGGATTGGAAATGTCACTCACACTCAGTTTGCCCAACTTAAAACTTAACGCATAGATAACATACTCATAGATAAATAACATGCCATAGACAAAATTATTTCTCTATGTAACATGCTTTCTTTTTGGTGCTTGGACTAGCACCGGAGCTACTCCGGATCATGAAACATAGAATTAGATCCTTTCTTTTTAGATCGTTCATGCAAGGAGCGTCTAAATGTAGCTCTCTTTACCGACGTTGCCAAGCGTAATCCTAAACTGAAATGTCAGATTTCAAATTCTGATATCCTGTGTTCCTAATGTTTCTGTTTCTGAATCGGAATTTTATAATTTTAGGAGAGTGACATGCGCAGTAAAGCTAAATTGTGAGAGAGAGGTCCTACACCCCCAGAAATGAAGTGGTGACATGCCAAGAGTTCCTGGAATGTTTGGCCACCGATGTGCTGTGTATTCAGCTAAAAAGTCATTTTAAATTCCAAGATTTACGCTTCGGGGGTGTATTCATTATTTTGATAAAGCAATATAGATGTTCGCAATGATGAAAAACATGCAAAAATCCTATGTTTTAAGGGGTAGACATTAACTGTCATTCTTGTCAGAAAAACCACTTTTTGTTGGCCGCGCTCAACGATTTTACACCCTACAGGATTGCTTATTTCCATTTAACTATAATAATTTTCAATGTAAATGGATACATGGAGACGTCATATGTCAAGCGAGCAAATTTTAAGCTTAAGCACGCGCGTAATTGAATGTAAATGTACCTTTACTCTCTCTCTTTTTCTCTCATGCTTGTCACTCTTGTCAATGTAGATAATCTAGCGGAGTTGCCAGCCGTACGATAAATATCGTACTTCTACGATTTTTAAATCATTCTTACGACGTAGGAGTGTAAACATCTGTCTTTTGAAGGATATTTCCACTCCTGTACCTACATTTTTTTAAATAGTCCCCGAAACTGTCATGATGGGGAAAGAAATATCTAAATTTTTTTAAAAAGTACCTAATATTAGTGTCAGAAGTTAGATAAATATAATAAATATATTCAAAAGTCCACATATGCTTCAATACTCGAGGGTAAATTTCCTCATGACATTAAATTAAAAATACGAAATAATAGAAAAAAAATCATAGTAGAATATAAAATTATTATGTAGATAATGTTATCCTAATTTTGTGCTGTACAGTAATATCACCTTCTTGAGTGTCAATACGATAAATTATGGTACAACATCTGGCAATCATGTAAGCTAGTTTTCTCCAGTGTTTACGATTTCTTGGAGATATGCCCTAAAGTATCAACAATTATGAAATAATTTTCCATTCTCATTCTCATGTTTTGCTATGGTATGGTGGTACAAATGGTAATGGTAAAAACAGTGATTGACGTGATGGTGCCCTAGTGTTTTTTAGTCAGTGAAAAGACTTCTTTATAGAATTATGAACTATTTTAACGTTTTACGACTTGGAACATTATGATTTACAGGCCCAATGTCCGCAGACGAAAAATAAAATTTCGTACTGTCGGTTTCGACTCATAATTGGCAATCATCATTTGCATATCTCAAGAGCATTATATAAATAACGTACGGGTAAATTAACAACGTTTGTCATTAGTTTTTCAGCGATGTTACAGCATCTACTAATCATGGATCCTTTAACATAACCACATGACCATTAATTTGTACTAGCATTAGTAACTACCAGGTTTAACCTATTCTTTACTTTTGATAAATATCCACATTGGTCCTCTAGTCATGTCACAACAATGTTTAACAATGTGTTCTTTAATAGGTAGTCAGTATGAAACAAACTAAATTAGATTAGGTTATGAATTCTATAAATCAATTAGTAACCTAAATATTGTGGGGAAAAGTTCTGAGATCCACAAAAAATCTTTTTTAATCCATAATATTGAGAGCAGTGATCAAAAAACTTGAGAGAGAGAGAGAAATAAACTTTATTGATATATTACATCAAAAGGCCATCAACTGAAGTCTTTCAGCCAGTTTTATAGTCCACTTATAAAATTTGTTTCTAAATCTAACATAATTATTCTGTAAGTATGAACTACAAAAAAACAATATTACAACAGGCTATATACATCGACAAGTTCAATTATATATACAAATTATACTGATGAAGGAAAGTTGCTTGATTTAATATGAAAAGGATTTCTTCAAATATAGTTCTTTTTCATGCTTCCTGCACTGAGCATTTTCATAATGTGATGCTCAATCAGCCAGTTGTTGTTTTCTTCAAGGCAGAAGGATTTAAATAATTCATCAAGTCTCATTTATAGGTTCTATTCCAGTTTTATTGTATATGTTATATTGTTTTTTGGTTACCATTATAGAGAATTGTAGAACCATACCCTATCAAGAGTTGACAAATAATGTTATAAATATTTGCAGGCAACGTTTTTGTTGTTATACATATTGCTACAACTGGGTATGCTCTTGAACACTATTATAGGTTCTAAAGTAATTGAAATTATTTAAAAACTTTTCTCAATTGTTTTTGAATCAATTATTTATCAAACTGAGAAAGGGGTGTATCAACTTTCCTGTATTTAATTTGTTTGAATCTTCATTATTTGAACTAAGCTCAATACATATTCGTGACTCGTTTCGCTAACACAGTAGTTTTCTCGACCCTGAGAAACATGAGGTGTGAAAATGATAAGTGTTCTCTAATTAGTGGGAGTTGTATTTTCTCCTGTCCTAAATGTACTGTCAATTTGTATTGACAATAGGTCGTTTTGAACAATTCTACTGAGGTATTCAAGTTTAAGGAAGCTACTGAGTTAGCGAAACGTGTCACGAATATGTATTGAACTTAGTTCAAATGATGAAGATTTAAACAAATTGAATTGTTTGATATCATCGCTTAGTATGGATCTTCATCAAGTAAAAGCCTCATCTATTCAATTTCCCTGTATATCTTCTTTTCGCGGCAGCTTAAAATCATTTAAATCTTGAGATACAAATTTTATTTTAAATACACTATCCTTTTATTTCCCAATTGTTTTGGGACTTTGCTTTGGATTACCCAAAGCTTCATTTGATTATCATTAAATTACCTTGTACAAATATTACCTCAGGGGCCAACTCTTCGGAATAATGCAACTAGATTTATAGGGTGATCCATTTAAAAAAACGTAACTTTGATATATGCTACTCAGTGCACTGATGTGTATTTTTAACTGTTATAGCTCACAAAAAATTGAGAGTGCCACTCGGTATATTGGGTTAAATAGATACTTCAAAAGAAAAAAATAATTGTGTGACTGAAGTTTTTTTTTAAATAGTTTTTAGTATTTGAGTTCGAATGTTGCCAATATTTTTGCATGTGAAATGGTAATGTATGTGATTCACAGTTTGGTATTATTAATTTTTGAATGTTGTGAATCTGTTTAAATATTTTGTTTCTGTAGAATCCAATAAATTACTGTACCTACTTATATTTGAAACATTGATTAGTTTAAAACATTGCATAATTCACTAAACTATGTTTTTTCAATTTCATTACAATAGAAGTATGTGTATATATTGGGGTCACATTCACTGATACCTAAAATATCTATTCTGCCCCCTTTCTTCTTATAAGCTCCTGAGAAAAGTCTCAGAGACTATTAATTCCTTCAGATGTATTTACCGAAGGAATTTAAGGATATCTACAGGCTTCAGTTTCGGTAAGTCTCCCTCTTCTATCCACTAGATCTTCCCAACGGTCAGATCTCTTATTTAGGGCATTGTCTATTTATTCCAATGCTACATTGAAGTTGATACAGCAAGAGAGTTCCGGCCACCAAAAGGCCCCTCTCTTTGCCAGTTCAGCTGCTATTTCATTTCCTTCTATTCCAGTGTGTCCCGGAATCCACAGTGACGGTGCTGTTCTCGCTTAGTTCATTGAGTTTATACCACTTATGCAAGAACTCAGTGCTTTAATGGCTGCCATGATGATAATCCTTTACATTCCATAACTTTTATCAATATTGAACTGGGCACACTTTCCCATGGTTTGAATTTCCACTTGAGAGATACCTGGAGTTTTTCCCAAGTTTTCAGTGTTTGGCTTCTGGCCTGCACACTCCTATCCCAGTCCCTTTTATTGCTTTTCGGCTGTCTGTATACCATTTATTTGCATTCTTCCATAGTCTGGTAATGGTGTCGGGATTCCATTCCTCCTTGTTATTTAATTTCGTATCAAATTTGTTTGAAAAGTAATAATTTTTATCATGTGGCATGTTCCAAATTTTCTGATTCCTGAAAAGTAAACATTGTACACCTCTAGCTAAAATACAATTATCTGCTCGAAGTTTAATGAAGACGTTCGAAAAAGCCACTGAGAATAAACATGTTCTTTTTTATCAGCTTTGGGAACCAGTAGCGCCAGAAAAAATAAATTTTACTTACAGTCACAGCTCGTTTATTACAAAAAATTCAACACCCTGTATCTCATTAACGCCAAAACTCATCACACATGTTTATAGTAACTTTTCGTCTTCATATCGAATGGAGAATCCCCACAATATTTCAGATCACCCGGAAATTATGTTGGTACTCATTTAGTATAGCATACATATTATTCAGTGCAGTAGAGTTAGTATAAAACCTCATGGGTGCTACGTCACAGATGTGTAAATGACCAAAATTGGTACAACGCGGCAAAACCGCATGTATAGCACTAAAGTAAACTCAACTTCAAATGACGATGTTTTTAACTGCTATACATGAGGTTTTAAACTAACTCTACTAAGTATAGAATAAAAAGATCAACATTGTTTTGAAATAAAACTTAGTTATCTACATCATAAATACAATTTTATTGAAAAAATGTTATGGTTAATGTAATTTTTATTGGTATTTTCACAATTTACAATTAGTACAATTTCCTTTTAGATAGGAAATCTAAGAAAAACCATGGCTCAAGTAGCCAGTCAAAAGCGGGGCCGTGGCATCAGTACCGGTGAAACTTCTTCAGCCTCTTCTAGTTCTACAAGCCAACTGTCTGCCTTAGGTACTGCTCCAGGAACGCTCACTGATGAACTAGCTGCACTTTTTGAGTGTCCAGTATGCTTTGAAGTGGTTCTACCTCCTATTATGCAATGTCAAGTTGGTCATTTAGTCTGTGCTAGCTGTCGCCCAAAATTATCTTGCTGTCCCACTTGTCGAGGGACTTTAGGAAATATAAGAAATTTGGCCATGGAAAAGGTAGCAAATAATTTAATGTTTCCTTGCAAACATAAATCTACTGGTTGCCGCATGTCTCTAGGACTCAATGAAAAAGCAGAGCATGAAGAGATTTGTGAATTTCGTCCCTACAGTTGTCCTTGTCCTGGTGCCTCATGCTCTTGGCAGGTAAGTCTTATGTATGTAGTTACATCAGTTTTAATGAGTACATCTTAGTAATTATTTACTTAATTACAGTTTCCTGTGAAAAATTGTCATTTAGTGAAGCGTGTTAACAATAAATGTCAAAAATAATATTTAAAAACTATTATATAGCCTTAAGTATTTTAAAATATTACTTTTCAAAGAACAGACTGTTAACCAAGAACCAAAACTACTTCTCTTGTTATATGCCACAACTGATATTGAATTACACTTCTAAGTTAAACAGGGTTGGGATATCTTCACGATATAATTAACCATTCTGGTTTGTAATTAGAAGGGACAATATCACTATTTGTGAATTTGAATCAATTGGATATTCATAAAATGATCCATAATTAACAAATTCCTTTCCAATCAAAACATAGTCTTCACAATTATTATGGCATTGCTCTCTACTGAAACAACAGAAAATGCTCTCAATGAATCATTCCCACAAAATTGCTTATTATGTTCTGAAGAAAAAGTATGTGACCATTGTCAGAATGAAAACAATATTAAAGCGATAAGGGATTCATGCCAGGAAAGTCTAAAAAGGCAAGCACAAAAAATGCTACAAACTTCTCGCAAGAAATTTAAACCAGGAACTGTCGGTATGTCCGTGAGGGTACCCATTCAAGATGTAGATCGAAGTCGGTCAGATCATAGAAATATATTGGGCGTCATAATAAGTGTAGAAGATTACTTTTACCGAATTGGAACTGTTCACGGTGTCCTTAAACAGCTCTATTTCCGCAACGAATTTGAAATATGTAAGCAACAATTTTTAAAGTTGGAAAATGTCAAGACGGACACCGAAATAACATTACGAAGCGCTGCAGGAAAATTTACAGTATCGGGTTCAACCCAAGGATATGTGCGATGTCACTGCAAGAAGAGTTGTGCGAATGAAAAGTGTAAATGTCTTGCGTCTGGATATACGTGTAATAGTAAGTGCCACAATAGTGCAACTTGCTCCAACAAATAATACTGTTCTTTGTTTGGTGGTTTTAATGTCCAGACATATTTTATTGTTAATATTTTGTCACCTGGTATTATTAGTTATATTTCTTATACTTTTTCTAAAGTAATAATAGGTACCTGTAACAATCGTTGGTTATTATGTATTACTACCAATATCAGGTTCACACTTTATCCAACTAATGTGGATAGTTTACAAACTAGTCAAAAATGCTAGATAATTTGTGTAATTTCCTTGTGGTTTGAGTTTTAGCGATAAAATTTGTATAGTTTATAAACTAGCTGGATAGTATACAAACCAGCCATTACTTGTAGCTATTTTAGTGAAAATATGATTTTTCATCAAAATAACCAGGCAGTTGGATAGTTTGTATACTATCCAACTAGTTTATATACTAGCCAAGTAAATACTTTAACCGTAACATATATACAAATAAGTTTCCCTGTGCTATTTAAACGTAGTTTACCAAGTATCTCCCAATCCAACCGATCTATAAGTGAATATGATGCGCCTGGATTTCAAGTATTCTGCTTTTCACAATATACATTAACATCACTTTGGTGATTTTATATTACGCTCCTGTCTTCTTGTGTGATATTTATTTGTTAGAAATTATGTTCATACTCATTGTACCGGGTGGCCAACAGGTGGCATCGAGAAACGCCTGGAAATTATTTTCAGAATTGTAGGTCCACCGCTAGAGGGCGTATTTGACAGTTAAAATTTTCAAATGCAACATTTTTCAAAATTTACTCAATTAAGGAGCATATTAAATATTATAATCAGACTCCTCGACAAATTCTGCATATTTTTAATAAGAAAAGTTCAAGTCTGTCTCTTCAAATGAGGGGTGGGGAAGAGTGGGAACCTTGTTACGAAAAAACGCCTGTAATTTCGGTTCTGTTTGACCGATTTCAATAAACTTGAACTTGTTTGAAAGAGCTTTTGTTAAACAATCAAAAATTTGTGAATATGAAGCAATCTGATCAATAACATAAATGCTATAGGGCGCTGTTTTTTTTTAAATATTGTGTTTTCTCGTAACAATTTTAAATGGAAGCATACAAATTGAAGTAGGTCTTTAAAAAGTACACTAAATTAGTAATAAAACACTGCAAACCGCAAGGCGATATCTCTTTCCTATCCTGAGATATCGTAAGAAACAGGTAAATGGTGGGTTTTGTTCATCCAAAGTCTAGAAGGCTGGTTCTGTATGAAACTGGGTGGGTGCAATCTGACCGATCAGAACTACACAATTTACAACTTAGATTCAAATCGCTCCTCCTGGTTTTCAAATAAGGTATACAGTGTATAGATATGTTTTCTTGAAGTTATATCACAAGATATAAAAATAAGATAATGTTTTTGATGAAGATATACATTAACAACACAATGGTATTTTTAGGGTCAATTGGATAAAGTAATGGTGCACTTACAACATGCTCACAAAAATATAACTACACTCAATGGAGAAGATATAGTGTTCCTAGCTACAGAAATTAATTTAGCTGGGGCAGTGGATTGGGTCATGATGCAAAGTTGCTTTGGACACCATTTTATGTTGGTGTTGGAAAAACAGGAAAAGAATGATGGGCATACACAATTCTTTGCTATTGTTCAACTTATTGGATCTAGAAAACAAGCTGAGCATTTTGCCTACAGGTAAATAAATGTCAAAAAGGCGCTATATTGTTTACTTTTACTACAGTCTGAAATCCATGATCTTGCAAATTTACTTATACAGGAAGAGACAAAAACTAACTAGAAAAGAGAATATCATATTGTCATTTTAATCAATTTATTTTCAGGACATAATTTCTGAGTAAATGCTAAAACATTTATTGATGACTGATGTTTTGTTTTCTGTTAATTCTGAGATTGTGTTAGTGGGTGATTTTAATATAGACGGAATAGTTTATACTTTTTATAGTAATAAATCTGTTCTTAGCTTATGGAATAAGGCTATGTATTTCTAAGCTGACCCGTGTAATTGTCACCAGAATAAATTTGGTCGATTATAAATGATCATAATGATGTAGTAGCTGAAGTAGACGATTGTCCAAAAACAACGGACTATTCTATTATTTCACTTAACCTTTAGATACCCATGCTTATCAAATCGACTTAGATGCCCAAGCGGGGTCTTTGAAGGACCCTATACAATTTTCAGAATAATTCAATTCTAAAGTTTAAAATAAAATTATTCTTAGAGATTTTGATGTTTTTATTAGAAATTAATATAATTTTCGTAATAATCAACATTGCAGAAAATCAGAAAAACTTTTAAACAACGTTATACTGAAAAATATTTGAAAAGTTTGAAAAAATTAAACTTATGAAATTCTTACACATATATAATAATAAAAAATTTAATTTGACAAACATTTTAAGCAACAGATAGTCTCTGTCTTTCTTCTGTGATCTTCGCATACGTATTTTTCGCACTTTGAACATATAATGTTTACTTTTCTATCGCTCTTTAGGGAACAATCAGAACATCTAGCTCGTTTCCTATGTTGGGGCAGAGTAGCAGTTTGATCATTGAGTTGCATATTTATTCCACAATCTGACAAGGCTAACCTGATATCTGAATGATGATACTTGTGGTTTGCACGTCTTTCCATGTTTGTGACACAATATACCTACATTTCTGATTTGTCCTGTATCATGACAAATATTATCTTAAGGGATGAATAAATGTATTATTATTATAATTAATTGATTACAGTAAGAACCAAAGAGATACAAGCAGTTTGTAAGATGACCAGGTGAACGAAAGTTCTAGGATAATTATTGATAATTGTGATATTAAATCCCAGGTTTCCTTCCATCAGTCAGATGTTTATATAAATATATAATACGGTACCTGAGGTCCAGAAAGAATATTATAATAAGTGGCAATAAGTCAATCCACACCACACCCACATTTGAAACATGTATAACTTTTTAGTGGTATAAGTACAAACAATTTTTTTAGTGGTACCAATAAGATCAAACCTAGTCAAACAATATCAATAATAATAATAATAATTTGTATATTCGACATTAATGAAAACTTCATCCACTGAGGTGAACATGAAACTCTTAATTGTCTAGACTAGAACTTTAAATAAAATTAGTTGAATTTTTGCAATTTTATAATGTTAACTCATTTTTTGTGTAGACTGGAACTTAATGGAAATAGGAGAAGATTGATTTGGGAAGCCATGCCTAGGTCAAGTCATGAAGGAGTAGCCTCAGCGATTATGGGTAGTGATTGTCTGGTCTTTGATAATTCCATTGCGCAACATTTCGCAGACAATGGAAATTTAGGTATTAATGTTACCATTTCCTTAGTTTGCTAAAACGTATGTCCTATTAAAATTAGGTGATAATTATTATTGGTTACGAGGCGCCGGATCAACGGGAAAGAAAACAACGTGCTTGTCAAGAGTGCAGAACTACTACTGACTTTTATTAACGGTTATACATGTATATCGATTTGCACACCAAATGACGCAATCAGAAATATAAGAACCGAAAACCGGGTATTTTGAACTTTTACCAACACCTTCACTAGTTCAAAATATCAATACAACATAATATTAGTTAGTGATACTATTTAAGTATTTTACAAATTTATAATGCTTACTTGATACTATGTGAAGCTTTTATTAATAAGTCTGCTGTTCGCAAATATCTTGATTCTAAATCTTTTCTAGATATTATATCTCTAATAAATTGGTATCGCACATCAATGTGCTTTGACCTTTCAGAAAATACACTATTCTGGGAAAGTTTTTGTACACCTTGGTGTGTGTGATTCAGAAGTTCCAACAAAATATTTCTAAGAATAGCTTCCTTGGAGCAATATACTTGAACTCTGTACTAGAGAGTGCAACTGATCTTGCTTGTAACTTTCCCATGATATAACTGAACCAACAAGTTTAATACAAAACCACAATATTATTCTGACCCCAGTCAGCGTCAACAAACCCCTAAATTATTATCTTTCTTGAATTTCAAACAGTAAGATTCTGTTCCTTTTAAATATTCTAAAACCCGTTTTGCTGCATGCTAATGAGATTCATTGGAACAATGATTGAATTGACTCAAGTAACTTACTCCATTATGATATACCAGGTCTATTAATTACACAGAGATACATTTAACTTCCTATCAGTTGTTGATATGGAACATCTATACTATATTAAATTTATCATCCTTTTTAAAATTATGATTAACTTCCATTGGAATAGTCACAGTTTTTGAATCTGTCATCTCAAATTTAATCAGTAAACGATCAATTAATTGTTCTTGATCAACTGTTATAGTATTTTTATTCCTCACAATATCTATTTCTGACTCCTAAACAATTTTTAGCTCGACCCAAATATTTTATTTTTAAATGTTAATTAAACTACTTTTTAATAAACTCAGTTTCAACATGATTATTGGAGAGTACGGAAAAATCATCTACATATAATGCAATAATGGTAATCATAACCTTAACGTTTCATAAAAACACATTATTCATAAGCTGACTTTTTACAACCTAAAACTTTATTGTACCAAACACCAAGATTGTTTCAACTCATATAGGTACTGCCTTTTCAAAAATCTGTGGCTACATCCAGGTGAGTTATATCTAAACCCACATTCACAGAAATGGACAAGTAAATGGAAGGTTGAATGTCTTACAACAAGAGAAAGAGTTACTTGATAATCCGCTCCTTACTGTTTTGTATCATATTTCGATAGAGCAAGTTTTTTTCTCCAAGTTTCATCGAATGTAAATGGCCTATATTTAAGTCAGTATGTTGAACAAAAATAGAGTACTGTCCACTATCATTAGAATTGAATCGATTAGAAGTTTTAAATAAATGACTCGTTTGACTACTAGATAAGAAAGAATTCGAGAGCGAGTTTTTATTACCCTCAATAATGACATTATCGGAAGTTTTAGAATTACTAGCAATAGAATAGGCATGATGACAGTCACAAAGAATCACTAAAAAATTGATTTGATATAATGGGCTCATTTACATTTTTTTTTTCATTTTACCATTAGGAAGAGCACATCATTTTGAGGCTCTGTGCAAAAAATTAGACGTCAGCGAGACTCCTAAGTCGCATAAAAAAATGAACAATAAACAGCGCTCCTCTCAGAATTTCAGGCGTGACGTCATCGCATATGAAATCTCTCGTTCAAAGAGCGGATACCGCGCCGACCGGTTTTTTTTTCATTATACGTTTTAGCAAACTCTAAACAGTGTTATGTTTGTGAAATAAGAACGTTTTGAGATAATTTAAACTATTCGACACAATGGACCAGAACCAGAGTAAAAATATAAATATTGTGCGGTCCCAGAATGTAAAAGTACTACGATTAAAACATCTAACAAAACATTTATTTCTATTAATGGGAATGCAAAAAAATGGAATGGCAGAAAAGCATAAAAAGACTCAAATCATTCAGTGATAAGTCAGCATACTTTATTTGTGTATTTTTAGGATTTCATTTTTCTTCAATCAGAATCGTTATAAATTACCTTATAAAATACGTTGTGAATCCATATTGAGAGGGTTATTGAAAACCACACGCTTGTATTAATCTAAATTTATAAAAAAAAGTATATTATATGTTTTAAAAGAAATTATTTTATTTGATTCAAAGTCCGGATCAGCTCTAACAAATATCGCTTTTTTTACCAGTGAGGTGCATGTGCATTTGAATCTGATGTAAACATTTGGAACCAATATTACCTGCTTCATCAAAATAAGTTTTTCTTGTTCTTTTCAACATTGGTGATTTAATTTCCACTACACATTCATCATAAATAGCATTTGGAGAAGCTCCTTTAATTGGGCAGTCTGCAGTTGAATAAATTGCAATTTTTTATTGAGTAACCTGTAGCGTTATCTCCGTAACTTTGTCCACCAGACCAGAAACATCTGGAATCACCCTGTATATCATTTGAGAGAGCATGTATTTATGAAAATATTGAATTTTTAAACATTCTGGCCGGAATCAGCCAAAAACGATGTGTCACATAGTATAAAATTATAATTTAATAATTTTTTATTAAAAAACTTCATAATCATTAGTAAGTCCACTTCTGGAAGATTTAATGAGTCAATTTTTTTAAAATTAGGTCCACACATTTTATTTTATTAACACAAAAATTTTGTGAGTAATTCAAAATAAATAAATTCTACGCGAGGCACGTTACAGTCAGAAGCGTAATGTACGTGCACATTAACTTTCATATGCAGTGACGTCACAGTCATAGTCTTCGCCACGCTACGGTATGATTGTTTAATTGGTTGTATTAGGAGAACGACATATTCTATTGACATGAAATTTTCAGAATCATATTTTTATCCTTAGTACATTGTTTTACGACAGTTAAAAATGATTTAAAAATTTTAGTAAACGAACCCATTATATAAGATACAGAGATTCTAAAGAAATCAATTATTTTTATTTTACATGTGTGATTACATTTATTTTAGTAAAAATATAAGCACAAAATTTAACCATCCGCCATCTTATCTCAAACACCAATCAGAAGAGAGTGACGCCGTACTTTCGCAAATATCTATGATCCGAACATCTGTTTTGAATTTACTTTGTTGTTTGTTGGCTTTGCTTGGTTCATGTGTCGAGTGTCTGAAGTTTGACTCATAGAGAAATATAATCTGTCTATGGTTTGACTTTGACGACTTTAGCACAGGACACAGATCATAGATATCCTATCGACACAGATCACCTATAAATGGTATTTACGAATTGATGATGTCATAGACACACGCCATTACTATTCTAGCGTTTTGTCGTATAATTTGAAATGTTTTTCAAAGTTGAATTTTTCCTTTAAAAACTTTTTTTCTTACAGAAATAACATTTATTGTAGATAAAGTATATACGAGAGAACATCGTAGAGCAGTTTTTCAAAATCAGTCATCATGTCTATTATCGCTTTTTTAAACATTGTGAGACTCGTCCATGCTAATCCTCTCTGAAAATTTTCAACGTAATAGGCGAGCGGCGCACCCCTAAAAAGATGCACAAAAAAGCGAGT
>CAJUYI010000451.1:102688-142740 GCA_910591695.1 Galerucella pusilla
TAAATTACAATGTAGATTTTACAAAATAAAATTGTTTGATTTCATAACTTACTATGGATCTACATCAAGTAAAAGCCTCATCTATTCAATTTTTTAATGCATTTATTTTTTTTGTGCTAGTTTTATGCATATTTTAACAATAATTAGTGGTGTATTTGGTGCTAATTTTGTACATTCACTTCTCGATATGTAACAGTTTTTAATATATTTGTCAATTTCCGATTAATTTATTATCTAAGCCACAACGTGACAACATGGTACTAGCGTTACCCAGCACATGTCTATTGTTTGGGGAATTCCGTAGGCCGATTGGGTATACCCTCGGCCGCTGTTATTCGATTTCCAAATTTCCAAAAACTTTTTTGCGGATCATTTTGAGTCTTTTAAGGAAATTATATTAGAGTTTCCTAAAACGGCTTCCCAACAGATTGAAAAGTGTCAAGAGATTGTGAAAAATGAAGAGGTAAAACAAAACTTAGCATTTATTAAGGCTAACTATAGTTTTGTTAGCAAAGCTATCACAAAACTCGAAAACAAGACACTTCCTCTTGTAGAAGCTGTGGAAATAATCGAAACATTTAAGAACGAGACCTCAAAAGTACGTGGCGCTTCAGGAGTTTTAATTTTAAATAAATTGACTGGAGTGATAAATAAAAATGGGGGGTAAACCAAATAGCAAATGTTATTAAAGGAAATATTGTTGAAGATCTTGCGATAGATGCAGCTATTGTTCCTATATTTAAATATACACCAATTACCAGCGAGGATGTTGAACGAAGTTTTTCTCATTTAAAATTTGTGCTGAGTGATAGAAGAATGGGATTTACTGTTGACAATTTAGTAAAACAATTAGTTATTGGTGTACTCAAAGACGAGTAGTTTGTAATGTTTAAAATTTCATTCATTCCTATTATTTAGTGTTTTTTGCAAGAAGTAAGTTTCTGGTTTTTTAAGGCAATCTAGTTTCTTTATTTACATTATATTATGACGAAATGACTTTTATTTTTATGTTTATTGGGTAAAACTGTATGATATAGATATTCGTTTTTATAATAGAAATTACTTTTTGTTGCTTTTTTTTAAATTTCATGCATATTTATGAGCTTATGTTCAGAAAATTTTAGGCATTTTTAAGCGCCTATTTTAAGTTTTTTTTATGCTTAAAAATCCATGCTCTAGTTATCACACCCACCTTCTTTCCATACAATGCTTCGTTAATCCATACACGTAGACAGTAGAGACATATCTTAATGAAAACTGAAAATATACAAATGTCACCCCGTTTGTTATAGATTGGCTTTCCTTTTGTTAGCCGGATATGTAGCATATTTCCTTACATTGATGTTTCAATTTTGATTTAGTTAATTTGTTTTATTTTCGTGTGCTTGTTATAATTTTAAGTTTTTTGAAGTTCTCAGATCTATTTGTGTTGCTGTTATATTCAGTTTTAGAAGAACTAAATATACTAGGAATCCCAAAGAAGCTTAGGAAAATGACCCTACAAAACACTATAATGGGAAAGAGGAATTCCAATGTGAAATATCAGAAGAATTTGAAATGAATAAAGGTGTAAAACAGGAAGACTTTATCCAACACTATTTAACCAAGTACTTGAATCCATTTCAAGAAATACAAATTTAAACGAAAAAAATATAATTGTAAACGAGACTCAGTTAATTACTTATGCCGATGATCTGATCATCGTAGCTAGAACAAAGAATAGTCTAAGGAAAGCATCAGAGGAGCTAGACCCAGAGGCAGAAATATTCGAGATACGAATAAATGTGAAACAAAACAATGATACTCACTTAAGAATCGAAAATTACAAGTTTGGAATTGTATCAAACTTGAACATTTATACGACCAACTAGTGAAGACAAGATAAACAAAAGAATATTGAAAGGAAACCAAACTCTTGGCATGAATAAGAAGCTATCAAAATATAAATCGATCATCAGAAAAAGACAAAGATACAAATCTATGAAACTTATCAGACCTGTCATCACTTACGCACTCAAAGCAACAACTATAAACAAAAAAGGAACAGAAGATTGAAAAATACTAGGAAGAAAAATATTAAAAACAATACTTGGACCAGGCATAACAAGAGACGGAGAAAAAATATTGAGAAGAAACATAGAAATATAAAAGGAAACAGATGGAGAAAATATAGTCCGATAGATAGAAACAAGGAGACTGGAGTGGATGGGACACATTATGAGAAGAGCACTAACAGAATCATTGAAAAGGATAACAACATGGGTTCCATCAAAGACGAGGAGAACGAGAGAAAGACCACGAAGCAGTTGGTGGAATCAAGTAGAGAAAGATATGACAAAAGAAAATGGAAACTATAATAAAAGAGGCCAGGACAGATGGAAGATTATAGTCGCACTGATATAAGAGAAGTAATCTACTTGGTCAAAGGGATTAAACAAAGCACTATTAATTGAGCTAGCCATAATTTCTCGGGATTGAACGGCCATGAAGATGATGAAATTCAGCTATTTAATCAAATTCCATGGTTAGTCCTTCTTCATTCATAATTAGTACAATATGATCAAACTCTTTCAGATATAACGATTTGAAAATGGTTATAAAAGTCACAGAAGTTTCCTTAGCACATAGAGTAATATTTCGCAGTAATTCAGTTTGGCAACAAAAATAGACTGGGTACGATTATGCAGGTTGATATAAAACCTGAAGATCTTGTTAACCTATTACTACTATATATGTATGTACAAGCATAAAGGCCGCTTGACATGGAGCAATAATGGGCTCATTTACCTAATTTTTTATTTTACCATTAGGAAGAGCATATCATTTTGAGGCTCCGTGCAAAAAATCAGTCGTCAGCGATACTCCAAGTCGCCTGAGACAAATTATATTCATCAAACAGCGCTCCTCTACGAATTCCAGGCGTGACGTCATCGCATATGAAATCTCCCGTTCAGAGAGCGGACACTGCGCCGATCGGTCTTCGGCTAGATGACTACTTAGCTAGTAACAGTATTTTGCTTGCTTATATGCTTATTATTTTTTATTATACGTTTTAGCAAACTCTAAATAGTGTTATGTTTGTGAAATAAGAACGTTTAGAAATAATTTAAACTATTCGACACAATTGACCAGAACCAGGGTAAAAAAAAGCTATAAATATTGTGCGGTTCCAGAATATAAAAATTCAACGATAATAACATCTAACAAAACATTTATTTCGCTTATCAAAGAACGCTGTGCAATATACCGAATAAAATCACAGACATAATCGGTGAAAACTGTGACGTTGAAAAATTGTTACTTTTCCTGAAAGCAGTTAACTTACTGTATAAAATTTGAAAATTCTATTATGTATATGTATATCAATTTTATGTTAATTTATTGTTGGGCGCTAATAACCCTAGGGGTTGATGCGCAAAAAATTTCAAAAAAAAAAAAAAAAAACATTTATTTCTATTAATAAGGATGCAAAAAAAACGGAAGCAGTGACAGAAGAGCATAAAAGACTCAAAGCATTCACTGATAAGTCAACATACTTTGCGTGTTTTTAAAATTTGATTTTTCTTCAATCAGAAGTACAGAATCGTTATAAATTACCTTATAAAATACGTTGTGAATACATATTGAGAGGGTTATTGAAAACCACAAGCTTCTATTAATCTACATTTTCTAAAATACGTAGATAATATTGTTCTTATAGCTTGTGTTGTTATTAATGTTCAAAATTATTTAATAAAATAATGGATCAGCTCTTCACAAATTAAATTTTAATAAATATTGCTTTTCTCCAAAAAACAGGTAATCTTTTTCAGTAGATCATCAACAAAACTGGCGTATATTATATGTTTCAAAAGAAATTTCATTTGATTCAAAGTCCGGATCAGCTCTAACAAATATCGCTTTTTTTTACCAGTGAGGTGCATGTGCATCTGAATCTGATGTAAACATGCTTCATCAAAATAAGTTTTCCTTGTTCTTTTCAACATTGGTGATTTAATTTCCACTACACACTCATCATAAATAGCATCTGGAGAAGCTACTATACTTAGACAGTCTGCAGTTAAAAATTTTTATCATTTTTTATTTATTTTTACTTATTAATTTTTTTGGAATTCGTTTTTCAAGAATTTTAAATCCGTTTTCAATATTGTAATATCTAAGCCTACCATTTCTAATTTTTTGCTTCTTCTGAAAGACTATCATTGATCACAGCTTGATTTTTTTTTCTTTCCAAAAACCATCGTAGTGATAAACTTCTTAAAAGCCTTAGCTGATGATAAAGATAACACTGTTACCGTAGTGGACGGTTCCTCCCTCCTCCGATGGAGCCACATGAGGAAAGCAATAACATGCTTACAACCTCCGTCCGAAGCAGGACAATAACGCTTAGCTTCATCTATTTTTTCAAACTCTAAAACAGTACAAACAACTTTGTAGCATTTTGAGTTTAGTTTCTGCTTGGGTGTCATTCCTGCTAATAAAATACATTTATTTATTTCTCTCTTCAAACTTTTGATTAACCGTTATCTCCGTAACTTTGTCCACCAGACCAGGAATAAAATAAAACATCTGGAGTCACCCTGTATATCATTTGAGAGAGCATGTATTTATAAAAATATTGACATTTTTAATTTTTCTGATCCGAAAATAGCCAAAAACATAGTATAAACTTATAATATAATAAACTCGTGTTTTTGATTAAAAAACTCCATAATCATTAAAGCAAGTCCACATTTAATGAGTCTGCTTTTGTAAATTTAGGTCCACACATTTTATTTTAATAACACAAAAATTTTGTGAGAAGTACCTAATACAAAATAAATAAATTCCATGCGAGCCGTTACAGCCAGAAGCACAATACTTATTAACTTTCATATGCGGTGACGTCACAGTCATAGTCTTCGCCCCGCTACGGTATGCTTGTTCAAATGGTTGTATTGGGAGAACGACATATTCTATTGACAGGAAATTTTCAGAATCATATTTTTATCTTTAGTACTTTGTTTTACGACAGTTGAAAGTGATTTGAAAATTTTAGTATACGAGCCCATTGCGGCTACTTCTTGCAACGTAAGTATATTGCAATTGATTGCAATTTTGTATGCTGTTTGACATCATGCAATTCTATTGTCATTGCAACATTGCTACCCACCCAACCAAAAGTAGACATTAATATAAGGAAATTATTAGTTATTTATTTCTCAAAATGAAGATAGCGAAAGTGAGAAAATCTAAGAGAAAAAATCAAAGTGCATCACTGTCGATTATCAAACCACAATTGACAAAACATCAGTCACCACAATCAGCTGATAGGTAACGTTTGATTGGAAACAGTTAGTTGGTTGGTAACACAAAAAAAAGCTGGATTTCTCTCTAGAATTGTGCCCCATGCATGCAAAAAAATGGCCCCAAACCGATAAAATTGGAATTGCAAAAATTGATCAGCTGGGTCTCAACTGCTCATGCTTTCGATCAAGAAGTCTTGCTTTACACTGCAGGTTGTATTGCACTTTGTCAAGCGGCATTAAGTGAAATTAGTTGCAAAATCCTTGTCAACATAACATCAGCTATCTTGTTCATTTAATAAAAGTTCATGATAATTTTGTGATGAAAAAGATCTGCGTAGAAAGGATACATCGAAAAAGTTAGTCAAGATCAAGGTATCAAAGTATCAAAGGTATCAAACGCCTGAACAGTAGTTGGTAGAAAAAGGATATACCAAAATATGATAACACAATAGTGTACAGATGTGATGATGTCGTCAAAAAGGGACTAAGGTGAATATCTTTATAGCTGTGTACACATGACTAGAAAGTCAAGAAAACATTGTATTCTTGACTGAAAAGGGACTAAGCTATGAACATAATGCAAACTGTAATGGATGAAAATGTGAATGGATACAAAAATATTTGATGGGAAATAAAAAAAAATAAAAAACATTTTACATGGAAAAAATGACAGAAAATCGGCTAACAAAAAAGTTGGAAGCAAACATATTGCCTAGTGATTGAAAAGACTTCTAGCTGCACTACCAGAATGAAGAATTTAGAATTCAACGTTCAAGTATATGTTTTGATAGTGATTAGAACATTATTTGATAATGTGAAATACTAACTGACTGAGAAAAGGGATAGTAAAAATTGGTACGGAAAAGAAAATATTTGACAAAACTTCAATCGTTAAATTTGTATAAAGGAAGTATTAAGTATATTCGCTTTAAAATAAGATCTGGTCAAGTTTATTTATATGACCAATAATACTTTATGCAAAATACAAATCTGTCGTATATTAGTTGATATGTGGATTTTTCATATTATGTAGAACACCAACTTGAAAGTAAGTAAACTGCACTTATTATTAGTTAATATGACCGATATTTGTACACAAGAAAGGAACTATCTTAAATAAGAAAATTAGCTTTATCTTTTCTGTGCCAAGTTGGTTCATGCATTCTAAAATTTTACATTTACTTTCTAAAATGTATCTAATATATACTGACCTAGTTCTATATCATTTTAATACACTTTTCCTTGTTAATAGGAATAATATTTATCAAAATAGATTTTTCATTTTTTTTTCAAATCATTGTACAAATTCTTTTATCGTTTGAAGCCCACATGAGAAATTTTGTTATAAATATTATTAAATATACCTATAGTAAATGTAAATATATATTGTCTAAAATATTGTCGGATATGTTATATCACTTGATCTAGTTTCAATATACGTAATTTTGTTTGCTATCAATTCTATTTTCCATGTGAGCTAATAAGTAGGTAAAATTTGTCCAGAATCAATTGTAAAAGCTTCGACGCGTGCTCGTCACGCATTTCCTACTTTTTCCTTTGATTAGCATTAGACGGGAAAGGTGACGAACAAGTTCTTTAGCTTTTGGAATTGATTTTGGACATACTCTATATTCGCATTTAAATCGTCAAGATATGTTTCCATAAATATCTGTTACCATTTCATCTAGAAAATATAAATAAATCAATAATTGATATACGTTTCTTTTCAGTCAAAGGCCTAAGAATGGAAGTTTTTATAAAAACAACCTTTACAAAGATAAAGTTTGTCCACCGATAAACTTATTAATGGACTTTGTTTGAATTATAGCAAAACAATAATTAAATTACAGGTTATGAAATGATTTTTTTTCAAAATACCTTTTTATCAACGAAAATAAGTTCTATTATGATCCTCTTATAATTATTATATCGATGATTCCAGAGAAAATTTTATATTTTCCAGATCACGGACTTAAGCTTTCATCAACTGTCTGATTTGAGGCTCTACAAATATGTCATTGACAATGTTTTATATGTATGTAGAGAAGGTAAAAATACATCATCAGGCTATTCCTAGTAGAGAATTTTGAATATTCTTTTTTTACTTGTTTTGCTCAGGTCAGTTCACATAATGATTTTATTCTTGTCCTGCCCCACTCACAAATAGTCCCATGTTTTCATCACCACTACGTTTTATTTTTAATCTCGAAACATATTTGAGTAGTAGACGTGATCTGTGATGCTTCTTGAAGTTCGGGATTGTACGTTAAATAATCTTCTTTCTCCGATTCAGTAGACATATTGTAGCTTTTCAGGTGATTTTGGCATTAGTAGCCTTTCACTATAAGGATCGGATATCTAGGATATGAATTGTTCCGAAGAATCGACAACTTTGCTGGATTCCTTGCATATATTATCGGTACTATATCAATGAACGAACTTTATGATAGGTAGGTATTTTGAATTGAAAAACATACAAATTTGTCCCTGAGTTTAACTATAGATAAATATGATATCCAGTTTGCTCTATAATTGACGAATGAACACTACCATCAGTAAACAAGATTTAAATGAATTAAATAGTTTATGCTGTGTTATAATATAATATAAAACTGCATTTGTTTTTTAAAAATTGTATCAATTAGGTCCAATAACAGCAAATAGATTTTAAATTGAAGGGCTGATACTTTTATTATGATATTTCCAATGAAAAAAGCATTACAACTTAAAACGAAATATTTTTATTTTAAGAATCAATTTAAAAAAAAATTTGGTGTACCTACGTGTTGGTTTTGCCATTTATTTTGATAAGCGATATGTACAATTCTATTCCATTTAATTTTTTCGTTTGCTACTAAAACTAACAGCAGGAGAAACAATAATTAATTTTTTTTATTCACGTGAACTGCCGCTTATTTTCTTATTACCTAATATTAAATATTTCACTTATAAAATTACGCTAAATTCTAATTTTTTTATTGACTTAGAATTATTGTCTATATTTATGTCAGTCTTCTACTTTATATGTATGAGCTATGTGAACTAGTTTATTCTACATTTAATCAGATCAGATTGGTTTTTCGGTTGTCTTGAAGGATTATGAAAAAAAGGAAAAATATATATCAATTGTACTACCTACTTCATGAATAAACTAATTTGAAGTGAACAACAACGCGGATAGAGCGAGCTTCTATGCAATAGTCGCAGATGAGGGCCGAATAAACCTACTCATATCAAACCTAAATTATAATGTATAAAATGTAGGTCCAACTATTTCGAAATCAAATTGACAATTGAAGATATAATTTCATCTAACAAAGTAGAATATTAGGGATCTACAGAAAATTTTTGTTGTTACCTCCTATTCTTATTCAATTGCATTTGCTACGAAATGTTCAATTTGGATACTAAAAAGCTGGGAGTATCGTTATTTGGGTAATTTCATCTTGTAATATAGTCTAATGGTTGAATTAATTGGGAAATACGTTATTTTACAGTTCTAATATACCTTCAATCACATTTGGTGTTTTTGCAATTCTGCTACCTAATTTTCCCATGTATGAAATATTCTATATTTATGGGTTAAAATGTTCCTACTTTTAGTATAAAAGCAAGTTCGATAAATAGTAAGGCGTTATTTGTGAAAACATATCTTATGCATATAAAGGATTAATTCTATATAAGTTTAGTTAATAAAATCATTTTAGAAACAGTTAAAATACTTGAACAGTGATTGCCCACACGATTCAGTTTAACATTGCACAGTCATGATTTTTGTATATCATCGAGAATGAATCTGTTCAACTAGGTAGACATTATTTTACCTCAAATCTGCTATTAAATATTTATAATACAATCGATGTTTCAATTTGGTGAATATTGACTTCAGTTCCATGTGATATCTTCTACACTATACATAAAGGTTTGGCAAATATTTATCTTCCGTATGTAGAATCTCATATAGAAGCAACAGTGAGCACTTATACATAAAATTCTATAGGTACATCCAAGAGAGAACAAAATACTTCCCCTCCATGAAGCACTCGATTGGTCTCGATACATTTTCCGTGGAAGGGAATGTGACACTGTCTCTTTGTTGTTACTAAGCTTTACCTCTATCACTTACAGAATGACAATATAGATCATACTTATTTGCCGAATCTCTATATAGTCAAATAACTCCTCTAGCACATTGTGGTGTAGAGTAATTTACACTATAGCTAATTCATTCTTGATAAAATACCCTGTATTCGATCAATACTAGCTTTGTTTTTAAAGTATTGATTGATTTTGTCAATCGCTAATATTTATCACAAGTTGTAGATAAACAACACACAACAGATTCGATAACTAATCTTATAATGTTAACTCAACTTCTTAAACAAGGTCGATTGTATCAAATTTCCATAGTAAATCTTCCACTAGCTTTGGTTTTACTAGGGTGTCAAAATATATTCGAACAAAAACTCGGGTAATCTTAGCAAACATTTCTACAGTTTAAGATACAATCAGCGCCTATAGCATGTACATCGAACATACATTATGATAACTATTTGCAGAAAATTATTTAGAAATTGACAGTGTTAAAATATATCTAAAAAATTTACTTATGCTTTCAGTTCTCATATGCCTGAGTATATTGATTTATTAATGTTCTACAGAAAAAATTAAGAAATTAAGAAACTGTATTAGATGATTTAATATATGTGCAGGATATAGGAGAAAATAACACTAATAACAGTGATTCTCTTCAAAAACTCAATTCTCTCTAATTTTTCAAGATGAAAGTATTTGGAAATTATTCATATACGTACAGGGTTGTTCATTATAAATTACCCACCCCCTGTCATCGTTATTATTGCTTTCAGAACAAAAAGTCTTATAGGTATAAATGTTGTTTGGTTAGAGCTGAATTTTCTTAATATTCTATCAAAAATTCAGTAGCCTACACATTTAAGGGGATACAAAAAATAATATATTGTTTTTTTTTCAAATGGGACACCCTGTATATTTTTACATTTTTGGGATGGTCTTTTTTTTCTGATTTTAAAAATATACAATTTGTTACCCCCACTTTGTACCGTTTTTGAGTCATTAAATGTTGAAAATCTGAGTTTTAGTAATTGCTGTTAATTTAATATGAAAAAGATAATTTATCAAAGTAAGCTATGAAAATAACAACTGATATGTTTGATAATTAACATTTTTCAGATAAAGTAATTGAGATGGTTCACAGTAAGGTGGGAGATATTATTGATAATAATAATATACAATAGATTAAAGCAAGGATTCAACTTGAAATTAACAAACTAAACGGAAATAATGAACTCATCTGCAATTTTATTATAAATAATATAAGAAGGTGGTATTAATTATGCATTGACAATAATGGTGGACATCTGGATTCTCGATTATCTTTTATAAGCTATTATTTATAAATTTCCTTAAATAAATCTTTGTTTTCTGTTTTGTATATTTATATTTTGACTTTTTCTTTCTTACTGTAAACCATTTCAAACACTGCATTAGAAAAATGTCAATTATCAAATAAGTATTAGTTGTCATTTTCATTGCTGACTTTGATAAATTATCTTTTTCATATTCACAGTAATTATTAAAACTAAGATTTTCAACAAAACGGTACAAGATAGGGGTAACATATACAGTGCTTTTCAGATAAAAGTATCCACCTTTAATAACTTTTGTAATACTGGTAGGTATTTAGAAAAAATCCAAAAACACATCAATTTATGTTGGAAGGGTCAAGCATTATGGCTTATTTAAACTTACTGGAAAAGCCACCCCCTCACCCCTAGCAGCATCCCCTTTATTTTTTTAAATTACTTTTCATATTTTTTATGTAAAATTTGGATACTCCTCTTTGAGCTGATCTCAAAAATGTATAATACTTGTAGGTTAAAGTGGTTAGTTTATGAGATAAACAATTTTTCTTTTAAGAGCACAAATTTTACTTATTATTTACTTTCACCTTATTTGCCTGTACTAAAATGGGTTGTACAACAGTTCAAACTCTTTAATCTTTTTAACTGTGCTATTTATTCTACTTAAAAAATCCAAACAACAAAAAACTCTACTTTTCATTAAAGTTTGACATTGTCAACTAGAATTTGTAGTCACTATTGATAGTGTAATTTGATACATTATTTATTTTGTTTCTCTGAAATGGTTTACTCTTTGCAAGAAAGAATTGAAATTGTAGGTTTATACTACCAAAATAATAATTGTGCAAGAGCTGCTGCTAGAATATTTAACGAATTACATGACGGAAGACATGCAACTCATAAGTATGTAATTCAACTGATGGAGAAATTTACCACAACAGGGTCTGTTTGCAATAAAGTGCATAAGCGAGAGGGACTCGTAAATAACGAAGCAATCCAAGTGGCAATTTTAGGGCAAGTCAGCTTAGAGGCTCAACAACCCCAATCGTTGTCAACAATAAGTAGAGCGATCGGTGTTTCATCTTCTACAGTTTTCCGAGTTCTACATAAATTCAAGTACCACCCATACAAAGTTAAGTTGGTGCACGAGTTGAATGAAGATGATTTTGATCGTCGTCTAGACCTAGAGTTTTGCGATTCAATGACGCAAATTATCAATAACAATCCACAATTGTTAAACAATATTTGCTTTTCTGATGAATGCTCATTTTCATTAAATGGCTTAGTAAGTAGGCATAATTGTAGATATTGGGCTGAAAGTGATCCACATATTATGCGTGAATTCCATACACAACATCCCCAAAAGTTAAACGTTTGGTGTGGTATCCTAGGTGACCACATTGTCGGACCTTTCTTCATCAACGGAAATTTAAATGGTGAATCATATCTTGAGTTACTCAGGGAAGGGGTTGACCCACGTATTACAACAATAATAGAAAATGATGATAACCTTTCCGAAGATTTACTGGTATTTCAACTATGCCTGTCCGACAATTTTTAAACGAAACATTCCCCGCTCGTTGGATAGGTAGAAGGGGGCAGATGATGGAGTGGCCACCTAGGTCACCGGATTTAACACCCCTAGACTTCTTTTTATGGGGGTATTTAAAAACAAAAGTTTATGCTACCCAACCAGAATATCTGGATGATTTACGAGAGAGGATAGAAAATGAATGTCGACAATTAAATCCAGCCGTATTAAGCAATGTCAGAGAGGCATTTCAAAATAGATTATACCATTGTATGGAAGTGAATGGTACTCATTTTGAACACTTATTGTAACTTCATAATAAATAGCACAGTTAAAAAGATTGAAGAGTTTGAACTGTTGTACAACCCATTTTAGTACAGGCAAATAAGGTGAAAGTGAATAATAAGTAAAATTTGTGCTCTTAAAAGAAAAATTGTTTATCTCATAAACTAACCACTTTAACCAACAGGTATTATACATTTTTGAAATCAGCTCAAAGAGGAGTATCCAAATTTTACATAAAAAATATGAAAAGTAATTTAAAAAAAGGGGATGCTGCTAGGGGTGAGGGGGTGGCTTTTCCAGTAAGTTTAAATAAGCCATAATGCTTGCCCCTTCCAACATAAGTTGACGTGTTTTTGGATTTTTTCTAAATACCAGTATTACAAAAGTTATCAAAGGTGGATTCTTTTATCTGAAAAGCACTGTATATTTCAAAAATCAGAAATATAATGAAAATTCCAAAAATGTATATATATACAGGGTGTCTGAATTGAAAATAAACTAGGTATTATTTTTTGTATCCCCTTAAATTTGTACGCTACTGAACTTTTGATAAAACATTAAAAAAATTCAGCTGTAACCAAACAACTTTCATATAAGACTTTCTTTTTCTAAAAGTAATAATAACGATGATAGGGGGTGGGTAATTTATAATGAATAACCCTGTATATGCATGCAAAAAACAGAGGCATATCAAGTTAATAGAAAAAGACATTTCACGAACATAGTAAGTATCAAATCAAATTGTGATGTCAGAAAAATGTTCTAATATTTTAAAAGAAAAATTTGCTACTAGTACGATAATCTGACAAGAGGCAATAGGGTTTTCAAATAAAATTTCTGCAAAACTTCTGACTAAATAAAGAATTGCCAAATAAATGAACTGTTTCCAGTCGGCCAAAGAACTATACATTTGATCAAAAACAATATTAGGAAAGTTTTCCAATACTTATAAAGGTTGATGAAGCTAAACAAAAATCAGTCAGAAGGTATGTATGCACACAGTATGACTATATAATCTGTGATCGATTATTGAATCACTGTTTCCATAAAAGGTTTTTCCAATTTTGGAAAATTTTTGTTTAATTCCACCAGAAATTGTATTTATTTGTGAATGATTTTAGATAAACTGATTTTAAATGCTATTAGAACTTGTTTAAAATAGAAATTAGGATGTTGCAAAGGTTTGATTCAATAATTCTTTGAACTTAATAATCACGATGAAATCGTTCATTCCTCCGGTAAAAATAAGATTAACTCAAAGTGTAAATATGGGAAAGAACGGAAACTACTTTTCACAAATATAAAGAAATGCCAAAAGAGAGTGATCAGCTTCTATTGAACACAACAAAAGTAATTCGTTACATGCTATTCAATTTAAGCATAAATAATTCAATTATGTTACACAAAAAAGGAGAAAAAACACATCAATAGAGGCCAGTTTGTAAAATTATGTTACCTACTTCAGAATAACAAATATATATATATATATGTATATACATATTGCTAGGGGCGGTAACACAAGCCGTACAAGTGCTACAAGTGTTAAAATACATTTTACACTCGTAACTTTTACATAACCCAATCCATTACATGTATGGTACCAGCTTAACACAAAGTTAACACTCGTATAATTGTATTACAAAATGTTTAACAAGCGTAGATAATGATTTCTCTATCATCAACTTTGGGTGAATGACTCTTTATTATAATATGTCCACGCAATAGGTATGTGGTCAAGTGATTCCGAAAGTGACTATATGAAGATGTGTCTAGAGAATGTGGCTTTGATTTTAGTAAAGAATTCGTTTTTTCCACTGATAACCAATTCAACGATGATTTCCTGAAATATGTGGTGAAACACTCATGAATATAGACGCTCTCGATATTAACGAACCATCCTATGTGGGTCGCCATGGCAAACACTCAATCAACTGTTTACAGTGTTTACATATGTACATATACATATGTTTACATATGTAGCTATTCGCATTGTGATGCCGAATTAAGTAGGACTTGTAGTCGCAGGCAGATCACTTGTAACTTGTAGACTTGTTACAATCGTATGGTTTGTGTTACAGGCCCCAGTACATCGTGGCTTGAAACTATGACGAAATTCTTAGGATTGCTTAAAAAATATGGAAGGTTAAGCAATAAATATTTTAAACTTAGAATGTAAGGATAATCTGATTTATCACAAGGTGAGAATATGGGTATGAAATGGAAAATTATTGTCAGATGTTAATACAAAATTAAGAAGGCTATAGGTAGCCAAGAAAAAATTAAAAATGATTATAAATAAATAGTAAAAATCAAAAATATGATCGGAAGTACAAAATTGACATGTTTGATGTCTAGAAGACGTAACGTGAAACATGTTTAAAGTTCTTGTATTTTATTTTGATCAAATGATCCATTATATCACAAAACAAGATTACATATTAATCGACAACCCCGCAAAAACTGAAGACATGCGGTTTAGCTAGAATCGATCTTTTTTTTACCGTCGGTAAGTGAAAATAGTAATCGTTCAGATATGGAAATTTTGGTTTTTATTTTCACTTGCCTCTAGCTTAAAATTCATGACTTAGTTATGGTAGACACTATATATGCATAACATCGTTATAAATCTATAGAAAACTATTAGGTATATCTTCTCTTCCTAAGAGTATAAAATATATTTTAAGCATTGCAGAAGGCTTCGAAATCAACTATCATAACACTTGATAGATTTAACTAGTTGGATATGCTTTTAATTGATATACTAGAGGTGACCCATCAGCAACGATTTTTACCTTCGTTAGTTTCCTGAATAAACTCTCACCTTTTTATAGTGACTAACATTGTTGGACTATATAAACTCAATAATATTTTGTTCTATGTGACTTTTGATATTGGTTATCTCAACTTTACCACCGTACATAGACCGTACTGATCGTCGGTACTCTCATGTGGCACTGATAAAGACATACCACGAGAAACCATTTGAAATGGTTAAAAATTATACCAAATTCTATAACATACTTCAGAATTCCTTATAAAGCAAAACAAAAAAATATAATTACAAATTTTGTGATATTGCGATTTTGTTTTAGGTTTATAGGATTTTCATGTCGCGATTTGTGTTACATGAACGTACTCTTGTAGGTATAAAGAAGTGAGAAAATTTTTACCAAGATGTGTAGATAATACGTTTTTAAAAAGATCTTCCAATGTTGCTTCGCTATAATCTTCACATGCACACCACACATTCGCTACGTTTTATTTCTCATGAATATTCTGTAATAATAATTAAATAGTTCACTGCAAAGACAGTCCATACTGTATTTTATCAACTCTGTTCGTACCTTCAAACTATAAAAGACATTTGGTTTCTATTTATCGCTACATTGGAACTTAAAAATTTCGAAAAAGAGTAGCAATGGGGATCGAGTAAGATATAGACATTGCGCTGGGAGGAGCTTAGAGTTAAAATACTATACATATAATACAAGCGCCAAACGTGACGGCGAGCGATCGCGCAGGTATAGACTCTCCCAACTCCCAACTGAAAAACCATTGAATTACGATAAGCCCCTTGATGGTCAGTGTCGTAGCTATAATTAGTTTCAATTAGGGTAGCAGATTGAACATGATTTCTTCGTAATTTCTTTTCATATTTTATTCAGTATTATCGGTAGTAGTACCTACAGTTCAATAAAATGTTATATAATGATACACTTATTAAACTTTAATTAGTCACTATCTGAATACAAATTTTCTTCATCTTCACTGCTGCATGTGTTTGTGCTGCTGTCGTAATTCAAATTTATAATCACTAGATTTACCTCTGTTTGAACATCTGTGAATGTTTCATTTTTCCAATATTTTCGCACTATATCTACTACATGTCGGCAACGCTATTGCCATTCCTCGGAAGTGATTTGTGCAAACTCGTGCTCCGCCAGTTTCCTCACATCTTCCAACTTGAAAGCTCCATTCTTTTGGAACACATTGTTTTTGACAGTAGCCCAAATGAGTTCAATGGGATTCAAATGCGGATGGTAGGGTGAAAGTCGCAACACGTTATGTCCGTGTTCAGACAATGCCAAACGCCAACAGAATTGGAGAACAATTGTGATACGCCTTAGTACAGGGGTGCTATTCTCGAGTCAATTGCGTATACGAAATTTGATGGTCATCGATAATTTGCGTATGACTTGTAGTTGTAGGTATTCTCGAATCGTAGTATACGAAATAAAGCATCCGCTAGTCGTACGAATTCACACGTATGGGTACTAGGCATACGAATCTTCTATGCGAATGCGAGTTTTCATGAGGGGCATGCGCATATGGCATCTTATGATCAAAAAGAAGGGATTAACCTCTATTTTTTGTTATGATTATGTTAATGAAATTTCAAAAAAATTTGTTTTTTGTTTGATGTGGGTGGATGGACAAGTCAATTTTATGTGAATAAGAAATATCTTAGTGGAGTTGAGTTGAGTTGTGGATGGCTTTTAATAAAATCCACCAACTCCTTACGCTGATCTGATGTTATGTTTCCCTTTGTTTTCTCCATTTGATAATATTTCTATGAATTCAGTTAAATCTAATTTTCCGTGTGTTATTTTCAACAGGCAACTAAAAGATAGGTTCAAGACAGAACGTTTTCGCGGTTTTTTCGTATATAAATTTTTTTTCAATTATTATTATATTGTAAACATGTTGTAAACCATGAGAAAATTAACACATTGGCAGTTTTGGCACAGTGTTGTCAAGTTTTCATCCGACCAAAAATTACGTAGACGAATGAAGAAGTCGTATAGTGTTCAAGAATGCACATGAGTCTTAGTATACGATTATTTCCATACGTAAAAGTTCGTATACGCTGCGTATACGTATTGTTGCGCATGACTTCGAGAATAGCACCCCAGATCATTTATATCTCTTGTAGGAGCTGTAAAGGGAGGTAACATTGTAAATGAGTTTGTGCGAATGGGAGAGAGCTCGCTATTACGTTCGGCGCTTGCTATATTTATTGTCTATGTATGGTGACTATACTATGAAGTGTTAATTAAGTACAAAAACTCAATTTTGGGTAATTTGTATAAAACTTGTGCATATTTAGGGTACAGAATAACTGGGAGAAATATTCTTATCATTTCTCGTGGTATGCTCAGCTTAGTCTGTACGTGGAGTCACCCCGGAGAGTAACCAAACCTGGTACAATTCAAATTCAATTCACTGCAGTAGAATATTCTCAGTAAATCATGTTGAATCCAACTATTCTAAATCTTTTTGGATGCTTTTTAAAAAATATTCTGTATGGAAATTGGATCATGGAATATTGAAGAGCACAAAATGAATATTTTCCTGGAAAAATTATATTGTTACATGAATACTGATTTTTTTATGGATTAATCCATACCAATGAACCAATTTTGATTTTCGGAAAACTTTATAAAGCTAGTATAAATTCTCCTGCAAAAGATAGCTACTGTTTCAATATCCACGCATCGTTGGGAAAGTTTGCAATTGTATTCCAGGCAGAAATCTACGTTATCGAGACGTGTTTGCAATTAAATATCGACAGGGGGTATGGAGGACAAAAGATCCTTATACTCTCAGATAGTCAGGCAGCACTAAAACTGAGTTAACTGTATAAACCCTCACTTCGTGGAATCTACTCATCATATGGTTTTAAATGAAACTAACTGTTTTTAAATGACTCCACAATATATTTGTAAAAATCTGTAAATTGCAAGTAAATTGACAATTTATATCGAAACAATTGTCAATTTACTTGCAATTTACAGATTTTTACAAATATATTGTGGAGTCATTTAAAAACAGTTAGTTTCATTTAAAACCATAGCACTAAAACTTCTTGCAAGTTCCCAGATCAGATCTAGACTGGTCTGAGACAGCCTAAAAAAACTGTTAACCTTGGCAAACTATAATAGAGTAACTCATAGTCAGGTACCCTATCAAAGCTTTTCAAAGCTAGGGCCTGAAACTGCATTCACTGGTCTTGACGGTATTTGGGATATCAAAAACTACTGCACGTTGTTGTACATCTCGGTACATCTTGATAACTGTAAGCTGTAGGATCAACCATTATTAAAATGGATAATAAAGTGTCATATTGTCTCTTGGATCTTTTGTGTGAAGAACATTGATGAATTTCCATCAATTTGAACATTTTTTCATCCCTTAATTCTGTGAACAAAATTGTAGAGGCCAAATATATTGGGTATTTCGGTATATGCACCCTTTCCGCAGTAGCAATCGTTTTCAGGAAACTATCGAATGAAAAACACCCTGCAGTGAGTTACCCGGCAAGTTCCAAAAATGAGAATATTGATTATTGTATAACAAAGATACCTACCTCAAGACCTACTTACCGACAGGTATATGGGACATTAAACAATTTTAGGTAGCTTCTTATCATAATATTTAAATCCAAATAAAATTTCGAAACCCTCAGCATCAGTGAAAAATTTATACTTACATATTTTTCACCGCAGCATACTATTGAAAATAATTACCTCAAAGATTTATATCATTAGTCTTAAGCATTTAAATTTGTTTTAAGCAGTAGTTTCAGTCTTTCTACAAGCATTTATAAAATACTGATATATAAGATATACATCTAGAGATATGCCTTTTTGAGAAAATACAGATTTTCTTTACTCACACACTGTGTACTTAGTTTCTCTCGACTTTTCCTATTCTAAACTACTTATAATGTGGATATCCAGTTTATTTAATATTGTAACAACAGAGCTTATTTAACAACAATTGTGAAATGTACCAACAGCGTGTTTAAAAAAATTATTTTACTCATTTATTGTCATGTTATTTCTCTTTGACATATCTTCTTCTGGACCAGAAACTATTTGATAATCTACTGGAGATGAAAAGGAACGAAATGAATGTATATCAATGTTGGGACAAATAACTGAGAGATCATTTGAAAGGTTTGTTGAGATGAAAATGAAATTAAAGTAGAACCCAACCTCTTATGCGATAATCATGGTGAAGCAGTGTCGAGCGCTCTTAGTACTTGGGATAAGTGACCACTGCCTGCAGCGAACACTTCGTACTACTAGGGTACACCTTAGACTACTAGGGTGAGTAGCAGATCACAGCTCACAGGCATTATACCAATGAGCACGAGGTATAATGTCGATATGCGGTCTTTCGGATAAGTCGTAAAGCCTAGGTCCCGAGTCCGTGGGTGTTGGACTGGTTGGGACACTAGTGGATGGGGCAAAGCTTACGGTTGTTGATAGTGTGCTTCCGGCGTCGGTGATTCGCCTCAGTTGAATAACCGAATGAACAAAAATAGAACCTGGAAAGGAACAAATAATACCAGAAAATACCATGCTAGAAAAAAATCCTTCCCAAACAGCACTGTATGTATTGAATACGTACATATTAGGTCTTATATACGTCCTGTACGTACATTACCTAAAATGTACGTATTTAGTACGTACATTGTGATTCATAAACGGTACGTACTTTTGGGCACGTACCATGTACGTACTCAATATGTATCGGCAGTACATATTTTCTGATACGTATTATGTATGTATCTAATACATATCGAATAGGAGGTTTAAGGTTGCATGGACGCATGCTCAGCAGGCAAAACAACAAGTAGTTACTGCGCATCCTTGCAGTCCTATGATGGGTAGAAGTAGGTATATTATCTATAGTCTATAGGGTAGAACGCTAGGACCTTGGACGAACAATAATTCGTCCAATGTGATAACCAGATGTAGGGTATCTGTCGCGTTCGCGCTTTTTTAGGTTTTAGTTTGGAGTGCAATAAAAAGAAATATTTGGCGGTTTTTATCTCAATATTCCACCCATTTCACCCACGATCACACAGACCACTTGTGCCAGCCACTTTTGTTGTTTATACACCAAGTCCAGGATAAATAATTGGTAAGTTATTGACTATTTTCTATTACTTTATTCAATTTATATTTATTAAAGTAACAGTTAAACTAGTTTGAAGTAATATTAGGTACTTATTTTAATACTAGTTTCATTATAGTTTGTAGTTTTGGGATCTTGTAAGCAGTATTTTTTACAACCTGTTTATTTGCTGTTTATAAAGATAAGTGTACCCACCTATTATTTATTAGTACATTAATCTACTAGTGAGATGTCTTATAAAGTTAGTAAACATTATAAAAAAGCAAATGAAGAACTTCAGAGGTTTGTTAGTAATAATCGAAAACAGTTGGATGAAGATTTAAATCCGCGTTTTTGTCGTAATTTTTCTGTATCGTCCAATAATTTTAATAATGTCACAGAGACTTATTCACTTAAACGTATTTATTTTAGCTATTTTTCATTATCTTTTCAAGGTGCTGCTGTGAAATCTGGAAAATGCAGAGAAAATAAGGAGGCGGAGCAAAAAATGGCTAGGTGGTTAAGAAGGGCACCGGCCAGGGCAAAAAGGTTCAATGTACCAAATAGTAAATAGAAAATAGTAAAAATTTGTACATTATTTCAAAATAAATTAATTTTCAAGCCGTTTTTGAAGCTTTATATTTTAATCTAATCTAGTGTGGGCACATTCTAATGTGTACTCTAATTTATAAGACTATACAGTTAAACCAGAATTAAGTGTCAAGGAAATTTTTCCGAATTCCTGCTACGACATTGTGACGGATAAACTCAAATTACAACAATATCGGCGTTGCTTAAAAGGAACTCAAGAAAAGCTCCTTGAAACTCAATTGTGAGCTGTCAGCTCTGTACATGTCTGGATGATACATGCCAAGTACGTACTACTGGTACGTACCAAGTACCTACTACTGGTACGTACCAAGTACGTACTACCTGTACGTACCAAGTAGGTACTACCGGTACGTACCAAGTAGGTACTACCGGTACGTACCAAGTACGTACATTTTATTGGAAAATTTACGTATTTAATACGTACCATGTACGTACTTTGTACAGGAAAGTACGTACATAATACGTACATCTCATGAGTACGTATTGAATATGTATTATGTACGTACTTGTGCTGTCTGGGTTTTTATTTTGTATTTATTTTTTATTATTATTGTTCTTATTTTATTCATATCGACCCTTATTGAGTAAACACGTAAATTTAGGTTTGGATGCTAACAAAAACCCAAGAAATTCAGAATAATATACCTCTGTATGTCTGTGAGAGGTGTTTACGGAATAAGTGAAAGTAGGATTGATGATTAGTATTCTTTTCTGAACTGTAGAGGTCGAATGTATTTCTTCACGCTATCCGAAAGTGAAAAAGTGGAAGCCACATGAAAAGAATCGAGTAAATGTTTATCAGACCAGATGAAAAATTTGGAGCTCAATATGGAGGAAATTGTAATAAAAAATAAGAACTCATGAGGAAGAACATGAACTCAAAATAAAATTAGATGGAAGAGGAGGTGAAATATGGTTTCTGGAAAAAAATAAAAAGAGAAAATTAGATAACCAAGGGTGTACGCGTTGATGATAAAGAGATCCGTGAAGAAACTGGAGTGAAAATACACTCAATAATTGAAAATATAAAAGTGAATAATAGGAAGAGGAGAACACCCTCCAACGAACTACAAGAGAACTACCATTGAAATATTTCCAAATAACAGTCCAGAAGTAGTACACTTTAGAAAAATAATACATTCGAGTAATCGAATGTTAATGCTTTTTTTTTACTTACTGCACAATGTCACAAATTAAGGTTTCTAGCTGTTGATCGACCTTTTAAATTCACACACTTTTAATAAATCAATGTAAAATAAGAGAACAAGTTTACATAGAACTTCAATTCTTTGGTAACCAATATGACTATATTTCAAGAATGTTTCAATTGAATGTAGTAAATCTTTAGGTAATATTGAGAGGTATGCAGCGGTGAAACAGGATGTTTAAAATATGTCACAATTTGTAAATTTTACAGCTGTATAATTCAAATCACATGTGGCGGTCCGCTCGAACACTAGGTGTGAATTGTCACAAGATATCACTATAAAGGATCAATCTAGATATTGTGCGTAGCTCTGGTTTTTAAATATATGCTTATATAATAGTGACAAGAAGAAATTCAGCTATACCACAAGGTTTAACAGAGCTTTTCTCTTCATGTGTAAATTGCCATAGAAAATCATATAGATTACCTTGTATAATTTGTACCATTCAATCTTGTTTCATTATTGTCGATTTCAAATTCAAAATATTTATAAATTTCCCATATTAGTCTGAAGAATATTTTGCTATCTGTTGTTCTATCCATTTTATATATCTCGGTACGTACGCATATACTCCTGGGAGGTGAGGATGAGCGCATTTTATGCCCCAACTTACTATTCCTCCAACGAACCATGTTTCCGAATCCCCATTTTCAGTATCATGACATAATAATGGTCCTCCAGAGTCACCCTTAAAAAGAATTTTCCCATATCAATATCAAAGTAATACAGATCCACAATTTTTAT
Source organism: Galerucella pusilla (assembly GCA_910591695.1). Taxonomy (NCBI): domain Eukaryota; kingdom Metazoa; phylum Arthropoda; class Insecta; order Coleoptera; family Chrysomelidae; genus Galerucella; species Galerucella pusilla. Next base: position 125,664 of record CAJUYI010000451.1, read on the forward strand.
AAAAAAAAACATATATAAGTATATAATTTCATCATAATTTGTTTCTCTTCATTCTTGTAATTTTTATGTTTCATTTTCCCTTTCCAGTTTTGAAAAACAAGTAGAATGAGGCGTCGATTAGCAGGTTTGGATCCAGGACAAAAACCTTATTCTACTTGTTTTTTACATTAAACTCGATGGTGAAAGCGGCTTTTATTTAAAAAAATGGATCCTACACGTGTCATGACATTGATTCGGTATTAAACGCTTAAACTTAAAAAACTTACCTGACAAGCATCCTTGCCACCTTCTTTATACCCAGCACAAATCATTCCTTCAGTAACATTTAAATCTCTATTTTCCAGCCAAGCATTACAAAGGTCTCTATTTAACACTGGAACAACTACTTCGTTGATCTCTGGCTCATATTCAGACACTAAAAACGTATGTAATAGTTATTCACGGGTATTTTTTAAATCACTCATTTTAAATAGTTGGTGGTTTATTTATAAATCCGGCGGAGCAGCAAATCAATCAATTGGCCAAATCCCATAAGCGTACCTAGTATGAGTTTGGAAATGTGTGGGTCAATATAAGTTGAAATTTTTATATGCAACATTAAAATGACAATTTGGCATATTCCGTTGTTTGCATTTAATGAACCGAAAGGGAAAGAATCAATTACTTTCAATTTACACAATTCAGATTTAACCAACATGTTCAAAACATGCATTTCACTCTCATCCCACGATACTGACTACAGTAATAACTTAATTTTAAATGTCTTGAAAATAGAAAAAACCCCTAGCCCGTCCTGATACGGGGTCCCGACACGAAATAGAAAAAAATTGTGTTCATGATATTTAGATAATACTTATATGGATGATCCTATATTAGCTTTTGCAAGGATCATGAATATTTATTTATTATAGTCTCCCGCATTTATGAATGAACTTTATCTATTTGTTAATAACTCACTGCCGGTGTCTTCTTTTTTTCCCCATCCAATGACTGTGCATTTAGTTCCAGGCTCAAGTTCTTTATCGGCTGGAGGTAGACAAACAGGAGAAAGATGTTCGTGAAAAGTCACTCTGCTTGAAAGCTGAAAATATAACGTAATATAACGTTCAAAAGTATCCGTAAAATGATATTGGTATCATGCGTAATTGTACCTGAAATGTGATTGTTTTCATAGTTTTTGGAAACTTAACATTTCAATTCAATCCTACTAATCTTAGTAAAATTGCTAGCATTTTTCATTGACATCAATTTTACCTGGAAAAGTGCAACATCGTTATCATGGGCGACTCCAATATTGTACATGGGATGCGGTACCACACGTTTTACTTTCATTTTTTGTCCATAAAAAGAATGGGCATGTCTTCTTGTTATACCCAATTGAATCGTCCACCCAGTTACGTCCGAATGACTGGAAAAAATATTGTGATAATTCCAAAAACACATAGAGTTGAATGATTCGAGCAAAAATTCCATAATTTTTTTTCATTTAATAATGTAAATTCTTACTTTCCCACACAATGTGATGCTGTAAGGACCCACTGATCAGCAATGAGCACTCCTGCGCAGTAAAATATCTCCTCTGGACCACCAAGAAGTGCTGCCAAGAAAGGCCAATCTCCTGGTTTGGATCGGACTCCACCCACGATTCTGTTTTGTCGTTGTCCATGTTTTTTTCGATTGGTGTTGTCGGCTGCATCGTACGTTTTGCGAATTTTACCGCATGCTGCAATGTGAATGTTTAGAGTAACAAAACATTGGATATTGTACAAAAAGTTAATTTATTATTGTAACATACCATGTACTACGGACCAGTAGTCAAATCAAATCTGGGAATGAAAGAACTGTCACGTCACCAGTGTCAATTGTCTTTCGTGGATTCTTATGTATACACGTGGTCATGTCTTAGAAAAGTTCAAGTTTAGTTGCTATATTCTTTGTAATAAAAACAGTGAGTCTAGTTTCTTTCCATAAATAAAGTGCAATCAACTTGTCAACCGGTTATTTACATACCCCTCACCCCAACAAGTAGGAAGGAACCTTACAACTGACGCCCAAAGTGGACCTAACCTAAGTTGACAAGTGCCAAGAAACAAAGCTTTCTCCTATTGTACATTCATTACTTCATAGCTTCTTGTGCGAAACAGATGGGAACAGTGTCTTCCAGACGTTCTTGCAGCCAAGAAATTATAGGTAAAACCACACGAAGCCTGTAAGTACACTTTTCAATTCTGCATGAATCAAAGTAACAGTACAGCTTCTCGCTACAACCTACGATCTGTACGATCTCAAACAACAGTGATAGCTATGCCAGACGATAATTCTGTAGTTAATCAACCTAATATGGCATCAATCGCGCTCACAACAGATCAATTCGCCGAGCTTTTGAACAGGTTGGCAGTGGCTAATCAGCCGACTTACGTGCAAAACGGTAATTTAACAAAATGTGCGTCGCGATTCGACGGTTCTAAAGACAATGACGTGAACGCGTTTATGGATGCTGTCACCATATATAAAGACTGCTCACAAGTGTCGAACGAAAACGCTTTAAAAGGCATACCTATGCTATTAGACGGTTTCGCAGCAAACTGGTATCAAGGAGTTAAGTCAACGGTAGATACGTGGGACGACTTTATAAACTTATTGCGATCTACTTTCGGTCCTCAAAAACCTCTTTACCGAGTGTATAAAGAACTATTCGAGTTCGAACAAGACTTTCAAACGGCATCGGATATATTCATATGCAAAGCGCGCGCGATTTTAGCTCAATTACCTCCTAGTACTCTAACCGAAATGGTCCAACTCGATATGGTTTACGGTTTACTACATAGGCGTATCAGAGAAAAAGTTCCTCGGGATAAAGTTACCACATTCAGTGAGTTGCTGACTCAAACACGGTTAGCAGAAGATACTTTTGAATTCAACCAAACAGTTAACAAAGACTCTACACGAATTAAATGCGCCTATTGCAAAAACCCGGGACATTCGAAAGAGGAATGTAGAAAGCGAGCGGCAGCAAATGCCAAATAATCTGAAATTAAAACAAACATCCCTAGTTCATCTAAACCACCTTCTCAAAATTTCAGTACCCCAAAAACGCAAACAAATAACACGCCGGTTCATAAGCCTGTTTCATGTTATGGTTGTAACACTCCGGGATTTATTAGAAGTAACTGTTCGAGATGCTCAAAAAAGTCCGAAACACTTTCTGCCGAGTTTGGATCGGTAGAAACTATCGATAATAATGATATATTTAATATTGATTTGCAACATGCGACGCAATTGAAACCCATAGTTCAGGTTGAGATTCAAGGTTATCTCGGTTATCCCTACTTGGATTCTGGTGCCCAGTGTAGTTTCGCAGGTTCTAGATTGAGAAATATTTTGTTAAAAGAGGAAACGCCGTTTATCAAAAAGTCAATGCTAATGACTCTAGCAGATGGCAACACAACTCCAGTTGAAGTTCTAGTTTTTAACGTAACCATTACGTTACAAAATAGGTCACACGACATTTCTTTAATTTCAATCCCCGAACATGCCCAGAGTAGAACCTTGTTAGGCGCAGATTTTATAAAGAAAGCTGATATAATATTAGATATTCCCAGAGATTGCTGGTTTTATGGTCACAATTCCAACTCTCGTTAACTTTTCTCTCGGGACCCCCTGATGGCTGAAGTTCATGCGGCCAATTCAATTACTCTTGTTCATATAGAACTTAGAGACGACGAAGCAACTTCGCTGCCTGCTCCAGAGAAGACCATTGCAAACGAACTAATCAAAGAAAACGGTGACTTATTCGAATATAACAAAGAGCCAACCCCATATGCAGAGCATTCCATCACCCTTAACGACGATATACCGATCTCCGTTCCTCCTTATCGGATGTCAGATGTCAAAAAGGAACAGCTTCGTCAAGAATTAGATAAACTACTAAAGGAAGGCATAATTGAAGAATGCGAATCTCCTTACGCAGCTCCTGTGGTCTTGGTTCCGAAGAAAGATGGCGGCATCAGATTAACGGTCGACTACAGGCGATTAAACGCTATAACGCGTGCAGATAGGTACCCACTACCGAGGATTGAGGACATCCTCCACGCCACCAAGGAACCCCGTTATATGACCACCTTAGACCTGAAATACGGTTACCATCAAATCTCAGTCCGTCCAACTGATCGTGACAAAACCGCATTTGTCTGCCCCTTCGGCACGTTCCGGTACACTCGAATGCCATTCGGAATATGTAACAGTCCCGCAACTTTTCAAAGGTTGATTGATAAATTCAGATCCGGTCTACAGGACATGAACCTGTTAGCTTATCTTGATGACCTTATTGTGTTGTCTCCGTCTTTTTCCGCTCATATTGAAGATTTACGACGCATTTTTAGTCGATTACGTACCTTTAAACTATGTCTAAACCGTGAGAAATGTTCATTCTTCTGTCCGGAAGTAGACTATTTGGGACACATTATCTCGCCTCTCGGCCTTAGACCCAACGACAACAAAGTAGCGGCTATCTTGCACATGTCTCCACCTTCAAATGTTTCTGAACTTCTCACTTTCCTTCAAACTTGTAGTTGGTTTCGTAGGTTCATCGAAAAATTCTCCCATGTCGCTAAACCCCTCTCAACATTAACTAGGAAGAAAGTCAAATGGACCTGGGGACCAGAACAAGAGGAGTCTTTTAACACTCTAAAATCCCTATTGTGCTCTGCACCTATCTTACGACAAGCCGATAACCGCCTACCTTACATTCTCCGTACTGACTCCAGTAACTACGCCCTCGGAGCATGTCTATTACAGGAGGAGAAAGAAGATGAACGTCCGTAGAGTACGCTTCAAGGATACTGACCCCTGCTGAACAGAATTACAATACCACAGAACGCGAAGCTTTGGCAGTAGTTTGGGCTGTCAAGAAGTTCAGAGGTTATCTGGAAGGAGCCACTACCATAGTACAAAGCGATCATCAGGCACTAAAATGGCTAATGACCCTAAAATCACCCACAGGACGCCTGGCCAGATGGGTCCTAGAGCTAATGCCTTACGATTTAAAGGTAGAGGATGTACCTGGTAAAAAGAACGTAGTAGCCGATACTCTCTCAAGACCTCCTTCCAACGGTGACTCGGCTAACGATATCGAAATAAATTTTGCATCTATTGATTTTCCCACGCTAAGTGCAGCAAATGTCCGTAGCGAACAGATGAGTGATCCTGATATAGCAAAAATTATGTCTAGAAGATTCTTCGTCTACTACAGACGTAGATTTCAAAAAGTGGGCGGAACGAGGATACCTACTCTCACATGGTATACTGTATAGATACATACCGGAGGTAGATGAAGTAGAACCTCAGCTAGTGGTAGCCAAAACCCGAATTCCTTACCTTCTATATGAATACCACGATTCCGAAACTGCTGGACACTACGGTATTGAACGGACTTATCAACGCATCAACAAGAGGTACTACCGGCCTGGGATGAAAAGGACATTCAGCGACCATGTCGGTAAATGCATTGAATGCCAGCGCTATAAAGTCTCAAATTTAAGACCATCAGGACTTCTTCAGACACCCTTCCAAGCTCAGCGTTTTGAATCCTTAGCGATTGATCTATTCGGACCTTTACCTCCAACACCCCAAGGCTACGTTCACATATTCATAGTGGAAGACACAACTAGTCGTTGGGTAGAATTGTTTCCCTTGGAATTCGCTACCGCTACCGCTTGTGCTCGCTGCCTAATTGATGAAGTAATATTGCGATTTGGAGTACCCCGTAGAGTGATCAGTGATAACGGACCCCAATTTGTCAGTGCCGTTATGCAGCAAGTAGCTCACTGCTTAGGGTATCACCAAACTTTAACCCCAGTATATCATCCCGAGTCGAACCCGGTAGAGCGCAAAAATAGAGACCTTAAAACGCAATTAGCTATTCGTCTAAGAAGTTCGCGGCTAAGCTTGCGCCTCGTCGCGATGGACCGTACGTGATTTCCAAAGTGATCTCCCCGACTACCTATGAAGTTTCTCTTCCGAGTGATAAAGACACTCCCGCCGGAAAGTACCACGTGTCCGCCCTCACTCCACTGCGCGGAGATTCTGAGACACCACTGCCTAAACCTGTTCAGCCCCTCCGTAAACGAGGCCGCCCACCGAAGTCCATTCCTGAAAGTTCTCTTACTGAAAATACTCCAGATCCAGAATTGGCCCCAGAATCCATGGATTTACCTGGGCTCTTTCATTTAGCTTCATCCACAGAAGTGATTCCTAACGCATCTGCTCCGGATCCCAACCTCACAGCAGCCCGTCGTCGTCGACCTACGGTTAAACCAAGCTGCCCCTGCTGCCCCGAAGATCCACCCTTCGGGTCTTCTACTGCTCCTCTCGCGGGACGCCAGAGTGTCGCATAGGGGGAGATTGTAACATACCATGTACTACGGACCAGTAGTCAAATCAAATCTGGAATGAAAGAACTGTCACGTCACCAGTGTCAATTGTCTTTCGTGGATTCTTATGTATACACGTGGTCATGTCTTAGAAAAGTTCAAGTTTAGTTGCTATATTCTTTGTAATAAAAACAGTGAGTCTAGTTTCTTTCCATAAATAAAGTACAATCAACTTGTCAACCGGTTATTTACATACCCCTCACCCCAACAAGTAGGAAGGAACCTTACATTATTTATTTTGCAAAGAACAATGAAAGAACTTCTTACAAATTCACAGATGTATAAGTAGTATTCGGTAGTTAACATACAGACGTGAAAACTTGTTGCAATATTCTCAAATATATTTTTTTTGTAGCTTTAAAAAGAACGCTTTTAAGGTTTTTTGATAAAATATCAAAATTGACCATTCCTCCAAAAAATACAAATAATCCTTTTGTTTTGGTAATGTATGTGAAGTCTTCAAATTACAGGGTTAGATTTCAAAAACATGGTAGGTAACATATTCATCTGCTTGGAAGTTAACATTCCCACTGGAAATGCGAAGAGAAACTCAAAAATGTATTTTTTTCTCGTAGCTATTGTGAAGGAAATACTCTAAAGTTTATTGGCTACAATTTAGTCACAATTTCGGACGGAATTCATCATCTACTCATTACCAATCAAGGGCGTTATGAAGGGTGCTGCAATTTAACTCGAAATAACTTATCCCTGCAGCGCCGTAAAAACAACATTGGTGAAATTGCCGTCTTCAAGTTAACCGAAATTTGATCACGCCAAGCGATATCTCTCTCCCACGCTCTCCTACCAAACACCCGGTGGTTAAATTTTTATTTTATTTTGAATTATTAGTTAAAGTCAAATTTACACCTTTCTCTTCCAGATTTCAACAGACACTTAATAACCCTACTTTTAATAATCTAACTCCTGAAAATATGAAAATGGCACCGTTTCTCTTTTATTAAATCAAGCAGTCTGTGAAGAACTCACATAATCGGAATGGGCTCGTTCACTAAAATTCTTAAATCATTTTTAACTGTCGTGAAACAAAGTACTAAGGATGTAAATATGATCCTAAAAATATCATGTCAATAGAATATGTCGTTCTCCTAATACAACCAATTAAACAAGCATACCGTAGCGGGGCGAAGACTATGACTGTGACGTCAGCACATATGAAAGTTAATGTGCACAAACATTACGCTTCTGACTGTAACGTGCCTCGCGTAGAATTTATTTATTCTGAATTGCTCGCAAAATTTTGTGTGGATAAAATAAATGCGTGGACCTAATTTTAAAAAAGCAGACTCATTAAATCTTCCAGAAGTGGACTTGCTAATGATTATGAAGTTTTTTAAAAACACAAATTTATTAAATTATAATTTTATACTATGTGACACATCGCTTTTGGCTGTCAAATGATATACAGGGTGATTCCAAATGTTTTATTTTATTCCTGGTCTGGTGGTCAAAGTTACGGAGATAACGCTATAGGTAACTCAGTAAAAAATTGCAATTTTTTCAACTGCAGACTCCCCAATTAAAGGAGCTTCTCCAAATGCTATTTATGATTAATGTGTAGTGGAAATTAAATCACCAATGTTGAAAGGAACAAGAAAAACTTATTTTGATGGAGCAGGTAATAATAGTTCCAAATGTTTACATCAGATCCAAATGCACATGCACCTCACTGGTAAAAAAAGCGATTTTTGTTAGAGCTGATCCGGACTCTGAATCAAATAAAATAATTTCTTTTAAAACATAATATACGCCAGTTTTGTTGATAATCTACTGAAAAAGATTACCTGTTTTTCGGAAAAAGTAGTACCTATTTAATAAAATTTAATTTGTAAAGAACTGACCCATTCACGACGTATTTTATAATGTAATTTATAACAATTCTTATTGAAGAAAAATGAAATCCTAATACACAAACAAAGTATGTTGACTTATCAGTGAATGCTTTGAGTCTTTTTATGCTTTTCTGCCATTGCTTCCGTTTTTTACTTCCTTATTAATAGAAATAAATGTTTTGTTAGATGTTTTAATCGTAATACTTTTACATTCTGGAACCGCACAATATTTATAGCTTTTTACTCTGGCTTTGGTCCATTGTGTCGAATAGTTTAAATTATTTCTAAACGTTTTTATTTCACAAACATAACACTGTTTAGAGTTTGCTGAAATGTATAATAAATAATAAGCATATAAGCTAGCAAAATAACTACTGTTACTAGCTAAGTAGTCATCTAACTGAAAACCGATCGGCGCGGTGTCCGCTCTCTCAACGAGATGCGATGCGATGACGAGATGCGATGCCTGAAATTAGGAGAGGTTATAATTTTTTTTAGGCGACTTAGGAGTCTCGCTGACGTCTAATTTTCTGCACAGAGCCTCAAAATGATGTGCTCTTCCTAATGGTAAAATAAAAAAATATGTAAATGAGCCCATTTCCATGGAATATTTCCTAACGTAAAGTTGAATATATTCTATTTTCTTAAACGTTTGTTTCCATCTTTAATATTTTTATATTTACCATTACGATTTTCTTTAAATAATGTTAGCCGTGGATGTCACAACTGCAAATTTTGTCAAACTAAAACTTAACACTAAAAATTCGACTAGACGAATAAGTAAAGAATACTTCCACGGTGAAAAGAGAAAAGAGTCTTTTTTTTGGCTTGGACTCACGTCATTCAGCCAGTCGTATCAGGAAGAAAAGAGTCTTAAAAGGAGGATAAATACCGAGCGTATAAATTTCAGAAATTCCTGAAACTACACGTTGGAGACTAAGAGAAGGATGACGTTTTGTCGTTGGTGGAGACGAATATTACTCCGTGATCCATATTTTAACAAAAAATAACTTTGGACCGATGAAAGTACATTTACTAACAGTGGAATATTTGATCCAAGAAACAAGCATTTCTATGCCACTACGAACCCCCATTTAATAAGGGAAGATAGGCCACAGGTCGGTTTTTCGTAAAATGTAAGGTGTGGTCTAATCAAAAATCAAATAATTGGACCAATATTTTTGGATGGTAATTCAAACCAGTTACGATATTTAGAGCTACTGGAGAAAGTATTCGATGAGATGTCCCTAGAAAGAAGACGAAATATTGATTAACTTTATGCAGGATGGCTGTGATGCGCACAATGCGAAAAGTATTGTACAGTATTTGGATGAATATTTTGGAGATTATTGGATTGGTATCAACGGACCGACAAGATGGCCTTCTCGATCCCCATGTCTCCACCCAATAGATTATTTGGTATGGGGATTCATAAAAAACGTAGCTTACAGTAAAAATATGCGAAATAATATACTAGAACTCCGTCAACGAATAGTAGATGCATTTAGAAAAAATACACCCGAAATGGTTGATGCAACTACCTCTCATATGCCAAGGAGAATCGAACTAGGGGAGACCGGGGCATAATGAGCACTTTAAGCAAGTTGTTTAATATAGTCTTATTCGTTTACAATGGGAAAACAGTATTTCACAAATGTATTAAATACGTAACAAGCTACAAAAAGCAGTATCATCATTCTTTAAAATGAATGTGTAAAGTACCATTTGACAGTTTCTAATATTTTTGTCAAATGCCTATTTTGCCCCATCAGCTGGGGCAAAATGGACACTTGGAAGGGGCATAATGAGCATAAAGTTTAAAATGAATAAAAGATGACCTGAATTGGAAAAAAATGCATTTAATGTTCATTAATTTTGTATATACATCATTTTATAGCACATATTCAACATTTAAACTCAACTTAACTTTTTCGTGGCACTCCAAATTGATCTGCAGCAGTTTTACACCCACTATTTGATTCTATAACTGCTTCAATAGCATTTTCCTAGAATTTTTGTCCCAAGATTGCCTATAACTCTTTTTTTTGTATGTACGTACTATATCTCCTTTTTCTATAAGAAAAAACAGTCGTTCAATTTAAATTATATTTTTTAGTAGCATGGTGCAAAATGGGCAAGTGCTCATTTTACCCCACCCGTTATTCCCCTGACGCCATTTTGTAAATAACATGAATATATCATAAGTGATCAAAGCTCATTAATTCATCTGAACACTATAATAGAACTAATATACATACCTTTTTGTAACTGATAAGTCAGGAATCTCCAGATAATCAATTACCAGGTCTATTCCTGCATTCAAATATTACGATTATTTTAATTTTCAGTACGCAAGTACTGTAATAAGTATAAGAAGGACACCCTACGACAGTCAGACGCATACTAAAATATTTCGAATTTCGGAGCATCTAAATCTAAGCAATTGTTTCACAGGAATGGTGACCTTCGAAGGTACAGTAGCGTCAAAATATTAGCAGTGCCCGTTATACCCCGGTAGCCCGTTATGCCCCGGTCTCCCCTATGTATTGCACAGCACGGACGTCAGTTTGAACAACTTCTGATTTTTGATTGCTTTTTTAAATGTATTTTCAACATATTATTACCTTATTTGTAAATCCATCATTATTCATTCGTTGTCATTAGGTATCAAAATAAATTGTTGAATTGAATTCAATAACTCTCTTATTTAATGCGCAATATTCAAAATTATCAATTTGAATTATACGTCAATTAAATCTGGTCCACCCTGTATACCTCGACTGACCAAGATGAGTGGAATAGTTTACTATAACATTTACAAATTCACATAATATACGTATGCTGTTTCCATTAATTTTCCCAAGAACCATTTCCAACTTACCATAATTAGTACAAGAAAGATGCACGGTCGGATAATTCTTTTCTGGACACGATGCAAACTCTCGTATCAAATTCTTGGGACGTTTGTGCTGATTAAATCTCCAAATCGCTGTTGTCTCGTAGATAGTTGGAGATTGAATATCTACCCCACGTAGCAGACGACTATAATTCGTCATTCTGAAACAAAAACGATTTGAAAATATCTGCCATAATACGGTGTTTGGAAAAACTATTTCTTTGTAAAAAAAGTAACTGCAAATAAAAAGTATCACGAGCGTGTAATATTGATGTCATTGGTTAAAAGGAATTGTAAAAGAGAAATATACTATTGACGCTACTTTATAATAAAAAAAAAATGACTTTCCGGATTCGACCATACAAAATTGTACTAATTTTACTACTAACTATAATTTTAAATAAAAGTATGTAACAGTTTAGAGATGGGATACTTCAGTGTTATTTTTGATTACCAACTATAAAAATAAATATTAAAATACTTCACTTGTATTCTTTGAATTTGTGTAGTTGTAGAAAAAGTATAATGTGCAACATGTGGAGACAGTTTCCAATATCCCTATCCCCAGATAATCCGCGCACTGTAAAGTGTGGATATGTTATCTATGGTGTGGATCGTCTACTGCCAACAAAATTACATCTTGTTGAGTATTTGCAATAAGTGTATGTAGATACAGGCCATTTCATGTAAAAACGTGCATATCTCCTGTGGAGTCCGCATCCTATTGCCAACACCAATTATTATTGGAATTTCAATTCACCCTTTTTTAGTTTAAGTACTTTCCTTCCCTAGCGAGGAAAAGTAAAAGTGACGTCATGGTACGTCATCAATGAAATAAGTTATATATGGCATTGACGACCTATACTATACAAAATAATATATAATATTATAAGTATATATTTTACCGTTGATTTATAGAACACTTTGTATTTTGCAAAATGGTAGGAGTCAGTAAATTGTTATTTTAATTTAACGATTTTCACATTAACAATTTTCGGTTTTCGAATTTAGGCTCTCCGCTACGCGTCAGGCAGGAAACTTCATCCTCGGGAGGAAAAGTAGCATTTTGCTCCCTTGTTATACAAATAGTTATTTTTGATCTAGATAAACAGTGTTGGATGTTTTAAAGTTATCTTCATTTCAACATCTTTCCTTTTTAAAAAAATGTATATTTTGTAAACCTGTTGTGTTTCTATTCACCTTCATATCCATAAAACCTCAAGACCAACATCATTTTTTTCAAATACCAATAAATGAAGTATACTCTGTGAGGCGTCTATCTAGGCATCTATTTAGAAACTTGTGACGCATGTAAGCAAAAACCACAGGCAGCAATTTGGCTAAATCAGAGGTTCCCATACTTTTTTTTCTCATAGACCACTTTAAACATTTTGTTGGATCTGGTGGACCCCCTGCAGCTATTACATTTACTAACTTACTTCCAAAACCCGAAAAAAGTATATGTCTATGTAAATCTGTGTTGTGGCTATTTTTCAATCAACTATGAGTTAAAAGTTTTCGAAAAAAAGGTGAGAATTTATATTGCTTTGATTATGCTGTGAGTATTGTCATTTAAGCTAAGTTTCAAGGCCAGTCTAAAAAGCGTCTTCATCCAACCGTTGGATTCCTACTTTACTTTTTTGTATTCTAAGATTGACTCACAGTACAAGAAACCAATAAGCTCCCACTTCGGAGTGGTAAAAAGTAAAAATAAATATTTTCTTGTTTTGTAGCTATTTATTCAAACACAAAAATTACTACACTTTTAATTATGTTGTTATAACAGTCTTAGTAGAATCAAAATTTAACATGAAAACTAATAATGATTATTATTTTAAAAACAGTCGCAATATAATCAAAATTTTGATTATATTGCGACTGTTTTTAAAATAATAATCATTATTAGTTTTGATGTTAACTTTTATCTCAGATTACCATTGTAATCTGAGATAAAAGTTATAATTTTAATGGGAGGGATGTACTTGGTGAATTGACAGCAAATTATCAATATTTGGCTTGAGTTTAGTTAAGTATAACCGTAAATCTCCCCGCTCTGTAATATTTAATCTGCTCCGTTTTTTTTTTAACAAGTTTGTTACAGCACTAAAACTGCGTTCGACAAGATATAACGAAGGAAACGCTATGAGAAATTTTTGCACAATTCCCCACAGTCCTGGATATTTTTCAGGTATTTGTGCCTGCAGCCAAAATGATTGATACCCTCTTTTGAATGCTACTTTGAGCTCCTCATTAGTGCTAAGCTCGAGTAGCTCTTCTTGCAGTACCACATTTTCCACTTCAGTTTCATCATATGGATTTATTATCCATGGTGGTATAACCATCGACAGAATGTTTTCAAATCTGATTTAAAAATCATCATACAGGGCAATCAAATGTTGAACATACGTCTGAATATCTTCGTCGAGGGATTCTATCTGCGATAAATTTGGAAACTGGGGAAATTCACGTCGACCAATATTTTGCTTCATAAGTTTCAGTTTACCAAGAAAAGCTGAAATTTCACTCTTTGTTTTTATCAAATTGAGGCTGTCCCCTTGTAACTGTAGGTTGAGGTCATTGAATTTTTTGAACAAATCTGTCAAATACGCAATGCGCTTTGAAATTCATGAGGTTTTCTTTTAAAACAGGATCTTTAGTGTTCAGAAACTCTAAAACAGAGTCGAAAAGCAAATAGAATCTTGATAGACATCCACCTTTCGACAACCAGCGTACTTCGGTACGTAGAAGCAATCGTTGGAAGTCCTCATCATTTTCTTCGCACAATTGTGCAAATAAGCGCGTATTTAATACATTGCTTCTTATTTTGTTAACTGCATTTATCACAAATTGAAGCACTTGGTGCAATCTATCACTCAATTTTTTCGCTACTAGATGTTGTCGGTGGATGACACAGTGAATTGCAATTACCTCTGGTATAATCCTTTTAAGATGACTTATAAACCCACGATATCGCCCGACCATGGCAGGAGCTCCATCTGTTGCCACCGAAATAATGTTTGTGAATGCAATTGATTTTTCCGTAAAAAAATCATTCAGAACATTAAAAATTGATTCACCTTTAGTGTCAGTCTTCAAAGTTTTCGCGAATAGTAACTCTTCAACCATTTGTTCGCCTTTGATAAATCGAACATATGCCAATAATAATGCTTCATTGCCAGGTGAAGTTGACTCGTCCAGTTGAATAGAAAAATGAGTTGTTTGCAGATAATTACACAAGAAACTTACTCAAAGGAATTCTTTTAAGTATGTCAAATGAAGTGTAACGTTGTTACTATTTTCCCGATATCCGGTAGTATATATTTCAGTATTTTTTATTTTTTCAATATTAATATCACCCTCTTTCGTATCTAGTTGTTTAATTGGGGTATTAATAATTATTTGATATATGTGTATTAGTTTTAAAACATCTGGTATATTGCACCTGTATGATTTACGATACCGTACGCGCAAATCAGTCCGCGCATTTCTTAAGATTTTTAAGTAGGAGACCTACTGAGTGGGGTCGACAGAAAAATAATAAAACTTGGCAGCGAGACAAAAATTGGCTCTCTTGCTCTTGTTCTTCTTGCTCTTTCCTTTGCACTTATAATACCAGCTGCCGTTATCCGACCGACCGTTTTCCGGAGACTGATTTTCGTGCACGAGGTAAGCGAATTGAAAGAGCATATAGTAAATAATTTCTTCCGTTATAAATTCATTCATATTGTTGGCTTTAGGGAAAAGAGATATATTTGGGAAATTTCAAGGATTGTCGCTGCCAGAGCAGGTAGATTCTTGAAAGGTTTTCAAAGTATTTCGTGGAAACCCGACTGCCGCCGTTCATCTGACAGGAAAATATTTTCAGGAATCTCAAAGGCTGATCGCTGCCTGAGCAGGTGAATTCTTGAGTGGCTCTGAAAATATTGAAAAGAAACCCGACCGAAGGAAACAGTTCATTGTAGTAGATTGAGATATTTGATCAAAGACAACTTGGAACAGTCTCGTACGTGCACGCTGCCTTAGCAGGTGCTAACATTTCGAGGATTTTCCAAGGCGTTGTGCGAAATAATCTCACGAGTGTTCGCTGCATAAGCAGGATCACAAGGGAGAGGTTTTCGGACTCTATTGTCTAGCTTTCATTTAAGTGAGTAATTTAGCACCAACGGCTGAGGTAACGTCAATCTAAAAACAGGTTCCGACAACCGTGATAACCTGGAATAGGTACAACATTCGGGAGGTTTCCAGGCAAATTGATAAAATTTCCGTTTTAATTTTTTTATAAATTACTTTCGTTTTGATTAAATCTGTAGAGAGAAAGCACGTCACAAAATGGCGCCCGAGCAGGGACCTGTTTGTTGATTTAATAGGAACCGTATTTTTTTCTCTTCGTTTTCATATACCGTATTAGAGACCAGACTGTTGATTAGTAGGAACCGTTTTTTTTTGTCCGTTTTCGAGTTACCGTATTATTTGCAGAGAGCTTGTTGTTGATTGAAGCCAGGACCGTTATTCCGGTTTTGACTTTTTTTTTGTGTTTTGTTTGTTGATTTGAGTAGGCATTGTCGATCCGTTTTCGAGTTACCGTATTGCTACAGAGAGAGCTGATTTTTTTTATTAGAGTAGGAACTGTTTCATACCATTTTCGATTTTTTTTTCTTGAGGTATTGTTGCTGGTACCGAGTTATTCTGTTTTGACTGTCTTCTACCGTAGTTGTTGATAGAGCAGGTACCGTTTCAACCCGTTTTTCAATAGGAGAGGAGGAGATACATTGTAAATGTCTAGGAGAAACTCTGAGGAGCTAGACATTACTTTCCTATTTGATCGTGAAGCTGCCGAGAAAACACCCGTTCCTCCAATACCGTTCCAACTACCGACCGTAAGTTCTGTGGAAGAAGATATAGACCATCGAGTAAGCTGGGTATATACACTTAAAAACGAGGAATTGAATGCCCATCTGAAGAAAAGAAATTTCCATTGCGGGAATCGTTCCGGAAAAACGGAAAAGATTGGTTAATTTTTAAGACGGAAAAATAGGTCTCCGCAACACCTACTGTTCATCCGACCGCTATGGCAACACCACCAGTAAATGTACACGATTGGAAGGTGTCTTTCGGAAACCGGGGAGATCCTGCTGCCTTGAGAATTGAGGACATATGTACGGCAAAGAATGTACCGAAGGACAATTTGCTTCCAGTACTACCCGAATTACTGTCCGGTGAGCCCGCTTTTTGGTACCGGAATAATCGGAGCAGATACACGACCTGGGAAGAATTCGAAAAAGATTTCCGAATTTTCTTCTATCCTGTAAATTATGAGGAAGATTTAGAAGCCGAGATAGGCAGACGACTACAGAAACGAAATGAATTGGCCGCTACGTATATAACCGAGCTACAGACTATAATGAGAAGGCATGGAAAGCTATCTCCCGAACAACAGTTGGCTTGGCTGTACCGCAACCTGTTGCCAGAATACCGTTTACAAATACGGAAAGGGAACCTTGAGGATTTCTCCTCATTTTGTCAGGTGGTTCGGGAATATGAGCTCCTCAGGAAGGAGCTCCAGAATGTACCCAGCACCAGTGGACTGAACCACGGATCAAATCCCCGTCCACAGCCGTCAGGTACACCAAGATATGGACCTTCCCACAACCCAACTCATGGTCCATCCAGAGAGGCCACTTCTCGCCGTCCGCCGTCTGATACAATCCAGCAACCATCTGGACAATCTTCCTGACAACCAGTCTGTTACCGTTGTGGTGAAGCTGGGCATTACCGAAACAATTGTCAAAACCCGCCGAAGATATTCTGTTCTCGTTGCCGGAAAGAAGGAGTATTTTCCCGAGACTGTTCCTGCAGGAGGCAGGAAAACTAAACCGAAGTTGTACCGAGGAGGGGCCGAC
>CAJUYI010000452.1:6592-20445 GCA_910591695.1 Galerucella pusilla
AGCATATTTGGCCCTCCAAAAACCTATTTTAAAGCATACTTGACCCTCCAAAACCTTTTTTAAAATAAATTTGACCCTCCAAAACCTATTTTAAAGCATATTTGACCCTCCAAAACCTATCTTCAATCATATTTGACCCTCCAGAACCTATTTTAAAGCATATTCGACCCTCCAAAACCTGTTTTAAAGCATATTCGACCCTCCAAAACCTGTTTTAAAGCATATTTGACATGCCAAAAACTATTTTAAAGCATATTTGACACTCCAAAACTTATTTTGAAGCATATTCAATAGCTAATACTTCGGCAGTAAACAACGAACAATATTGTCCTGATATTTTTGTTTGGAATACTGAGGAAAATAATGATGATAATATATCCTTTTAATATACGTTAAAAATAAGACAAAAGATTATTTTATATTTGTTTTTATTAAAATTCCAAACGAACAGAAACGTATGTAGGTAGAGGAATATTAAGTGTATAGTCGTGTTATGAATTAGCTTCCTTCTTATTGAAAATTCGTAGTAATTTTGTGGCCAAGGTCGACACGACTATATATTATTCAACTTACGAACCGATCCTATTTACACCTGGGTAATTTAAATGAAAAAAAAATGTAATAAATATGATCTTCTCCAACTAAATCTCCACATTACATTAACATAAAGAAGTAAATAAATCTATCAGTTGATGGTGATACTACCAAACCCCTCTAGTGGTCAAAAATCGAAGGTACTCGATTATGCTTTTCATTCATGCAATTTGTTGAGAAAGTTTTTGGTAGAAAAGTTGTTTGGGGGACAATTATTCTCACCTTTACGTCTGACCCTAAGGGCGGGTATTATAACCATGTCTTTAAGTTAACTTTGAATTTAACAGTCAAGTTAACTTTAGGTTTTAAAATGTCAGTTTCATGGAAGTTTCATTTTTTTAAATATAAAAAATCAAAAGAAGAATAGCCTGGGGAATGAAGAAATATTATCTATGGCACAGAGTAACTTTAGTTTTATGGTCTACTTTTGATATATCTGTTTCGTGGATTTGTTATTTCGTTCCCAGTATCGAATTTCCATTTTGTTTGTTCCTGTCTGAATGGATAGACGAGCCATCTTTTCCAATGAGGAAATTGAATCTCTTCTATCATTAATATAGTTCTGTTTCGTTCCACAAAGGGAAATGGTCAAGCCGATTCTCAAATATCTTTTGTCACCGAAGGCCTTCAACAATATTCATAGCATCTTCTACATCGTCGGTTAAATGTTCCTTAAAAATATCTTGGATATCGTTTGTTAACATTGGAAAATTCAAGGAAAACAAAGAATGCAATCAAAATATACACAATATAATTAATTAAGGTTATAAATGCCAAATTCTTGACAGAACCGACAGAACAGAGCAACTATCAAATCAAGAAAACCTGGTTTTCCCATAAAGTTAACTTTAATCGATATCTATCCCATCCGATAAAGTTAACTCCGCCATTTTGAAGTTAACTATAACATGTAACGTCATTCTACAAGTTAACTTTTAGTTATATGACAATGACGTTTCAGAAGCAATGGCAGAGCAAATGATACCTACACTCCGTTTCACATGAGAAGTGAAGTTTGCCAAGTGACTGACAGATTCTGATTTTGTGTTAACCTCCAAACTTGAAAACGTTAAGCTACTTATTTGAAGTCTAATATCAATTTTACAAGATGGCGCTGGTTTTGAGAATTAAGCTGCATTTACATTCAATTCCAAGTCAAATTTGGTTTGAAATTGGCTTGTTTGTCATATGGGGGCAGCACAGTATCATTTACATTGGAAAAAATTCGAAGCTGACTTAAAAGTGCACTTCGAAGTGGGACAAACAGTTTGCTGATGGCAAATAAAAATTTAAGAAATGTCTAATTTTGAGGTTAAGCTGCAGGTCATCAGGTTATGTCATTATTTGTTTACGCCAAAATCACAGCAAAACTTCCAAGAAGCCCTATTTTCTTATTAGTGTCCATTTCGTTTAATTACACAGGTAGGTATTAGGCAATCCATCGATCTGTCAAAATAAATTCAATATGGCGGCGACGGTCAAACAAATAACAAAGTTGTGTTTGAGTGTTTGTTTATCCATTGGTTTTCTTTCTGTTTTTTGGCTGTAAATTGTGATTTTTGAATAGTAAAGTGTTTGTCTTGTGAAATGCCTTCGATATGTATTGTGGTTGGTTGTGGAAGCCGTTCTAATCGTGATGAAGTTTCGTTTTATCGCGTTCCCGCAGAGACAAAACACAGGTTTTTAACGGAGAAAAACGATTTGACCAAACTTCGCAGGGCTACATGGATTGCGGCAATAAAGAGAGACGATCTGACCGAATCTATATTGAAACACCAGAAAGTTTGCAGTAGACACTTTATAACTGGTAGGGGGGGAGAGTTGAAAAAGTGTCCAGCTGTATACTGACAATAAAGCTTCAAGTATCTGCCAGAGTAGCGCTGGCGTACAAAAAAATCTAGTATGAACATAGCTATTGTAGACGGAGTGAAGTGTGCTGAGTTTAAATATTAAAAAATTTTCATGACTAGAGTAGTTAGTAAAATACCCGTATACAAAACTTCAACTATTTACCTTGTTTATTCCTCTATTTTCTTCTAATCACTTTTGGCGCTTTCTTTAAAAAGTATCCTAAGGTGCCGCAGCGCCACCCTTATTGGACGCGCTGTTACGGACACTTTTTCAAACACAGAGACGGTTCTCCTCACCTCTACCCTCCATAAAGGAAAATGATAAACTATCAAATGTCAAACTGGGCTTGGACTTCTAAGTGAAGTTAGCGCATACGACTGCAACTTCACTTTACGCTTCTTCTATTTAAATGTGAGAAAACAAATAACGTACAGGTTAGGTACTGAGTATTGAGTCATCGGTCAATAAAAAGTATTTCTATTGAAATTTTCCAAATTATTTCACGAAATTTTGTTCTAATACGTCCCCTTCGCGGTAGCTTATTTCACAGTATTATATTTCTGATTAGTTTGACCTGTAAATATGTAAATACATTTCTGGATTCCACCACCAAAACATTTTCTGCACAATTCCATGAAAATACTGCATTTGACAGATACATTGCTAACCAAGGCTGCTAAACTTTTATATTTGTCGCCTATTTCACGGATATTGTTAATAGAATTATTGTTTTTCCCACCATTTTCATTAAAAGCCGTTTGACAACCAACAACGCTTATTCACGACCAGAAGTGAAAAAAAAAGAGTAAATACAACTGCTGGAAATAAAGTGTCAGTGCCCCCCCGAATGATTTATTAACCCATAACGACAAGAGCGCACCTTTACTTGAAAACCGAGTCGTTCGAAGTGGTCATTAAGATATGGCCGCGATAGGAAGTGGCCGTGTGGACCGGAAATACGGACCTGAACGCCGTGAAGATTCACTATCAGATATTTTCGGGTCGCTAATAGCATTTTAAAACACCTGTCCTTTAACAACTCCGTTTCGTATTACGACAAACCTGTTCCGTCAAGGTACTTTTTTAATTAACAAACATTAGAAATGGGAAACTCGATGGGTGAGTACTCGCAAACGGGTCAATTTGGATGAAAAGTGAAGGAGAAACTGGGCAGTTCTTTCGACACATCCTTAAAAGTTTGACATTAGAACAATTTTTGATCATTCCTATAATTATTATTGTACTACCTTTACCTTGTAGGGCTATTCTATGAGGAATGACGCTGCAATTTAAGGTCACCGCGGCATTAAACAAAAGGAAGATATTAAAACGCAGCTTCTTAATATTTATTAAGTTCTGTTATCAGTTTTTGTTGTTATAGCGGCAACAGAAATACATAATCTGTAAAAATTTCAACATTCCAACCATAACGGTTCATGAGATACAGCCTGGTGATGGACGGATAGATAGACAGAGAAGTCCTAGTAAATGGGGTGGTCTTCATCTTAAATGAGCTCCCTTAGGTGATAGTTTCCAATAAAAATTTATATTAGGTTAGATAGACATAAAATACCATCTAGTATCTGTACACCGAGACAAGAGTTATTTAAAGACTAATAAACTGATTTGTTTGACCCCCCTGTGTTTAAAACTAACATTGCTTATTTATTATTAAGAAGCCATATTAACGTGAAAATATTGGGAAATTTTGATATAAAAAAAATGATTTATTCGAGTGTAATTTTTTTAATGTAAAAAAAATTGTTCTCCTTCATGCACACCTTCATACAATTGTTCTTCAGAAACTATAAAAGTGTACAATACGAAGCACAATATAATATTTTGTTATAAAATATAACAATGCTATTTGGGTAAAAATTGGCGTCAGTCTGCATGTGAAATTAGATCAGTTTTTGCAATTTTACTAATTATTCTGTTTTTGTGAAGTATGTGGTTAAAGTGCTCTGGGCAAAAATAAATTTAATAATAGAATGAATGAATTGTTAAACTCATGGCGATTACAAGAATTGTGAGATATCTTTGAAGGTAAGGAAATAAATGACAATTATATTCAAGTAGGTAGAAGTTACAAGCAAGCGAAATGTACCTCGAACATACACCTTTCTCAATTAAACCTGTCAGATCTACTCCAAGAACTCCAAAAAACTACTATGGGGAAAGCATTAATGTGCACACTTAAGGATAGACAAAGCTATTTTGTGGATACCATTGTTGGTTATGCTTTAGATCATGTAGGTTTGTTTAATTTCAACAATGTATGGTTTCTATTTTATAAATATATGGTATCTGTTTAAAAAATGTATAGTTTCCTTTTTAATAGATCAAAATATTCAGCAGCAAGTTTTTTATTCATATCCTGCTTCCGTACTAAAAAGTTTCATGCATAAATAGAGATCATCAATTTTTATTAGATTTAAACATGTTTGTCATAAGAATACTGTAATTTCAATCCGTGTCCAGACTAACCATCGACCAATTCGATCGACTAGTTCACACATACAAAACGAAAGTCAACTTTGTTGTTCGACATATAGTCTGGAAACGGCTTAGACAAATATTTGTGAAAAATATATTTCCACATGGAAAATCATACTCATTTGACATAATAAGATTTTGATTGTCACAAATAAATATTTTTCTCGGTGTATCTGTATCTGTATCTGTAGAGTAGGGAGGGTGAGTGTAGGCACACAGCATTGTACATCCTCCCGAGGAGTTGTCCTTTTAGGTCACCGTCCATCCTGTTCTTCCCAGGAAGGTGGACAGGTCACTAGGAGACATCTCCCTTATATCGGCAGGTGTAGGCCAAGACTCACCGAACAACACTCTCTTATTGACGATAACTCCGGACACTCGCATGAGACATGACTGACAGTTTCATCTTTCTGTTCACACATCCTGCATAGAGGTGTGTCCACTAGCCCCATAGTATGGAGGTGTTTTCTTAGTTGACAGTGGCCAGTCAAAAATCCTACTGTTAAACTTAGGTTTTTCCTAGTCATCGCCAAATGTTTCCTCGTCGCCAGCTTCCCAGGGTCACCCAGGATGATCCTGGCAATACTGGATCCTTTGATTCCATCCCATCTCTTAAGGGATTGAGCATGGGTGTAACGTTTGGCTATTGTCGCAGTCGTTAGGCAGTAGGTGTCACTGGGCCCCAAAATTTCAGTCCAGCCCTTCCCTGGCTAATGAATCGACAATGCGATTACCTTTACACTTGTCGTGCCCTTTAACCCACCTCAGTCTTCATCTCAAATTAGCTCCCTTAGATGGTACTTTTCAATAACAATGTATATTAGGTTAGATAGACATAAAAATCACATCTAATATTTGTAGTGTGAAATTTCTTAGACACCCTGTATCGAGGTTCTTCGATATGCATTTCAATGAGGTAATAAATGTGAATATATAGCTAGAGTTTGAACACTTCGACAAATACCGACTACAGTACAAGTAGTACTTCTAAAGTACCTTTCGGAAAACATTTCACTCGTTACATGTTCTTTCCGTTTACGATTACTCTATATAAGAAACAGCTACGTATAACAATCCTCTTTCGATACGTGCAAGCACTAGCATGTACAGTTGAAAAAATTTATCACCCCATCGATGTACTCGAGAAGAACAACATTTCTGTAAATGTAAGCCTATTTTAAACATCAACTATTCGACATATATTTCCTTTTCTATAAGTACGAGGGATAGCAAATTAATAATTCCATAGATACAATGGGTGATTTTAGTGATCTTCCATAATTCAAGTTAATAACTGCCATAATATCTGGCTCGAAGGACCATGTTTGCGTGTAGATGAAATGGTCACACTTGTGTAACTATTAGTTGGTCGAATACCCTCCATATATTGGAAGGGTTGAGGTTTTTCTTCCCAAAAAGGGTTTACAGGAAAGTGGGTAGGACACAAATCCATATAATGGTTGTCAAAGTCGCCAGAGCAAAGACAAAAGCAGAACAGTTCATAATAGAGCTTCGGCTTTCGCGTTAACGGAACGAAGATAGAAATACTGGAACTACTGTGGAGAGTCTGCTAGCTGTGAATTAGAGGATGGTGGATTTATTCAAGCTGGAAAGAGTTATGGAGATAAAGAGAAGCACAAAAGATATAATAAGGCTTTTTACCAATCCAAGTGTCGCCTATGTCTGTACCTGTAGAGTAGGGAGGGTGAGAGTAGGCTCACAGCACTTAGACCACATGCGACCCATTGTATATCCTCCCGGTCATCGTCCATCCTGTCCTTTCCAGGAAGGTGGACAGGTCACTAGGAGACATCTCCTTCATATCGGCAGGTGTAGGCCAAGACTCACCGAACACACGCTCTCTTATTGACGATAGCTTCAGACAATCGCATGCCTGACAGTTTCATCTTCCTGTTCACACATCCTGCATGGGGGTGTGTCCACTAGCCCCATAGTATAGAGGTGTTTCCTCAGTTGACAGTGGACAGTCAAAATCCTACTGTTGAACGTAGGTTTTTCCTGGTCATCGCCAAATATTTCTCCGGCACCAGCTTCCCAGGGTCACCCAGGGTGATCCTGGTAAGACTGCATCCTTTGATTCCATCCCATCTCTTAAAGGATTGAGCATGAGTGTAACGTTTGGTAAGTTCCGCAATTGTCGAATTCTTTAGGCCGTAGGTGTCACTGGGTCCGAGAATTTTTAGTCTAACCGCTTCCCTGGATAAGGAATCGGCAATACAATTCCCTTCACTCCTGTCGTGCCCTTCAACCCACCTCAGGATAATATTGTTATCTTCCGAGGCGTTAGCTAAATCTTAGTGGCACTTAAGTACTAGCCCCGATATAACACGTTGTCTGTTCAAGGCTGATAGGGCTTGTCTACTATTTATACAGATTGTTATGTTTTTGCCAGAAATTCCTTTCCTGGTTAGTTCTTTTGTGGCAATTGAGATACCAGCCAGTTCTGTTCGAACCACGCTGGTATTGTAAGTAAGGTAAGTGTAAGGTGAGTGTCGCCTGCAGCTGGTCGACGAAATTAAACAAAAAGTTATTCTGATTTTAAAAACCGTTTAAGAAAAAAGATACAAAGTGCCTTTGTTGCTTTCGTTGTTATTTGTTAAAAACACCAAATTCCCTCATCTCAGCATTGAATAAATCTCCGTAAATCCAAGCAACGCGAAAATGAAGCAGTAACTATAAATCATCTAATATAAACCTTCATAACACCAGCAGAAAATTCATGACCTGATTATTTTTCCCGCTGTCGTCCTTTCTGCATTTTTTAATTAAATTCCGAATAAATTTTTAGGAAACATGTGGCCCAGATGTAACAATAGCTCTTAATCAGCGAGAATAAGATGGGTTTAAAAGTAGAACATTTTATTAGGAGAGGGTCGAAGAAGGCAGAGGATTGCAATAAAATTAAGACTAAAAAGGGTTGAAGGATATTTAAAATAAGATGTTAGTCGATTCAGCTACACTCGGCTGCTAATTGCTTGCTACTGAAATGCGTCTGAAGGAAATCAGCAGATCTTTTGAATTGCCGGATTATTAAGATACATATACTCACTAGATATTTTGTCTTTAAAGTTTTGGCAATTTATAGGGGATTTAAGAGATTCTCATTCAGTTCATTTAATGCCTACAGATTCCGGAGTTTTGATCACTTGAGAAACACTTTTTGAATCAACTAGAGCTCACTAATTATTGCTTTATAGGTTGAGACTCCTATAGGGAGAACCTGTTCACATAAATAATAATTATTAAATGAATTATTAGATTGTTGATAAATTCACCATAACTTGTTCCCAATCCATGCCATTTTTTAAAGAAATCATGTGAGTAGTCTCCAATATATAGATAGTGTAAGCTAGTCGTGCATTTAATAGAAATAATAGGAAATTTTCTCTTCGATCTGATATCAAATAAACATTAACTAACGTTGAAGAACGGTAATTTTCAATACTCTCTAAAAAAAACAAGTAATGAAAGTCAAAGAATTTAAAATGGACCACAAAATTGTCAAACAGGTTAGATAATGTAAGTGATATCGATATGTATTGCCTAAGGTACCATAACCGGATTTCTTGATGGTTTCAGCGCCCATGCTTACGGGACTTTGAAATAGCCCAGGTAAATAAATACAGAAGAGAACAATTTTGGAGAAATAGAACGAAGTAACATGTATTGGGGAAACTGTATACAAGTGACCGCAACGCTGCCAAGTTGAACTTTTACTTATTTGTATTTGATGTATCAATATTGCCTATTTCCATCACAAAAAATTCCTGTACTTCTTATAATAACGTCCTAATTGAAAAGTAATTAAGTGCTTTCCATGCCGACACGCACCTAACCAGCTGATATTAGTCAGTATAAAAATTGATACGGAATATGTTACGCCTTCATAGCCCACAATACCCTCATCGCGACGTCAAGAAAACTTATTAGCGAAGAAATTAATATTCTAATGCGGAAAAAAAACTGGAAAATTACATATAACGAAAGTAAAGAAGGAACACACGCTGTCTATATGAATTACAAGCATCGGACCGGTAGTACCCACCATGTGCTATTATTTCTCTAATTATCATAAAACACTCAAAACCTGTATCGATTAGAGCACAACCCCCATGGAATGTGTAAATGTTGTATGATAAGCATATCGGTGTGACTTTTAAATATTATACGGGATGGTACTTTTAATATTCAACAAACAAGTAGGTTTTAGGAAACTAAACCAAATTTGGTCACAGCGCCAAACTTGTCATCAAGTTCCATCTTCCTCAAGACGAATAAATATTTTAGTATCGTTAGTTCAGCAGCTACACATCAGCAAATAATGTGCTCCACAGATTCATCTTCCTCTAAATATAAACGTCACTCAGTATTTTCGATTAGCCCTTCACTGCCCTGGACCAGGATCACGACAAATAGAATTCTATTTCAGTGACGTCACGTTACCTAACAACCGTTTCACATCGTTTGCATGCGATAAATTGGTATCATGACACAGGTTCTAAAGCGTAGAATTGGCTTCATTCTACAAGTCGTAAGAAGAATAGAAAAAACCATAATGGACTGGAATAGCTAAAGCAGTTTAGAAGATGTCAAATATGTGTCTAATAACCAAAAAGTTTTTTAAATTCATACTATTATTCCGAAGATTGCCGAGCCTAGATTTCTATAATCGCAAGAGATGTGACGTGATACCAAATTTCAAGATTATCGCCAGCTTTCGGGAGACGTCACTAAAATAGAATTCTATTTGTCGTGATCCTACCACTGATGATTATCAAGTGAAGATTCTACTTATACTGATTCCCTATACATGTTTAGCAGCGCTTTCGCTATGAGTTTTGAATGTCTTTTAATGCAAAGCCGTCCTTAGAAACTGTGAGGCCTGGACAACGAGGTGAAAGAAAAAGGAGGGAGGTTAAGCGTGGTAGTGATTTAACCAACTTTCCACGGAAGTCGCCATATTGAGAAGCCACATTAGTGACATTAGTCATCAATTCTTGTGTCAAATTGAAAAGCCACATTAAAAAGTAGTGATTTTCAGTATTGAAAAGGTTATGAGTATCAGTATAAATTTAAGTTGACAGTGAGTTGTACAATAGTGTTTGGAGACTGCTTTTATCCAATATACGACCTTAAAAAGATGCATATATGAGAGTTTTTTGTTCCCCCTAATTGAATTATTTGATGTACGCCTCTGGTTTGTTTACGGCTCAACGGAAGTCGGCCATATTCAGAAGCCACTTTGGTCGATGATTCTTTATACTGTTATGTTCTCTCCTCTTTCTTTTATCTCGTTGCTCCTGAAGCAAAATATTTTTGCGAGGCCTTCTTGAGCGAAGATTATCGGGGGATTTGGAAAGGGGAACAGAGAGAGTTACTAATTTTTTATTGTGACAAATAATATTTTTTCCCCATTGAACACTTGATATAATTATTTTTGTTGTTGTAAAAGTGTATCTACACTTGGATAGGCCACCTTGTATAAGAATTAATGATCTGCCGGTAGGCTACTATGTTCTTATTAACTATTAGTTACATCTGGAAAATTACTTAGTATGTTTATCGGATACGGATGGATAGGGTTTAATAGATAGTACAAGAAAAGTGGATGCACTTTTTTTATCGATAGTAAAAAAGTTTGTTTATCCATTTATATACAAAATATACACAAGAAATTGTGTGGTTGAAAGTATGAAAATATAAAATTGAAGATATACAAAATATAATATTTTCTGCTGAGAAGAATGAGTCCCATGAATTCCCACAGGAAAAGCAAAAGGAAAATCCTGATACGTAATTGAGAGAAGCACGGCCACAAGAAAAACAACAGGAGAGGAAGAATTATAACATATAAGAATTAGAAGATTCATTCATCAGTTTATTCTGGATGTGGTAACATACATACATTGCGTACAATTTTAGTATATTCCTTTTTATTTCTTGTTGTTTCTTTTGCTTCTCCCCATGTGGCGCCTCTTTAATGTAACCTATTTTGCCTTCCAAACTTCCTTAACTGTTCTTGAATCTTCCATCCTTTGTAAACGACCCCACCATCTCAATTGTCTTTGTTCAATAAACTCCATGAGTGACAAGATCTCAACACTGGACATCTTATCCATTTTCGTGACACCTCTTACCTGCCTCAGATATTTCATCTCTGCAGCTTGCAATGCAGTTTTTTGTTTATTTGTAAGTGTCTATGCTCCACAGCTTTACATCTATATAGTATATTACGTAACGTGTGCGGAAAGTGACATTTTTCACACGAGTGGGAAGTATTGTCTCACGAGCGCAGCCGAGTGAGACAATCCCACGAGTGTGAAAAATCACTTTCGCACAAGTTATGTACACTATTTTTCCTACGACCACGCGATATACTTTTACCAAATTAGGCATGTATAATCTTGCTTTTTTATGTAGATGTGAGAGGTTTTACATATGTGTATTTGTGAATACTTTATATGGTTTTGATAACTTACCTTTGAAATTGGCCCAGAAAATTGTGATTTTTATGCAATGGAAAAAAGTACCTTTATAAAAAAGTTAGAATTAATATTTAACTTGTTGCCTACCTGTAGGAGATTGAAAGTATTAACTAGCTATTTTAAGGATTCATTGTTCAAATAATTGAGAACGGATATTTATTGTTTTAATAACATGAAAGTCCAATAAATGTCGATATAAACACATTTTATTTTGGAGAATAAATAAACTGTTGTGTATATTTCCTTAGCGCTTATTAGTATCTTGGACAAGAACCATAAGCCTACAACAGTGGGATGGCCGAGCGGTCTAGTCATCCGTGGGCTCGATTTTTGACAAGCAGTAGGGTGGTTCGAGTCCGGGCTCGGTATTTTTTTTTTTAATTTTAAATGAAATAAATAGATTATATTATATTATTATATGGACAAATCAACTTAGGAAATAAGCATTTCACATATACATATTAATTTGCGGAGTAAAAAGACTAGCATTTCATCGTTCAATTTGACAGCTTTTTTATCCGCACACGTACGGATAAGATTTTTTTCCGTACGCGTATGAATAAAGGTCACTTTCCATAGAACTAGTCAGTGCGATATATGTCACTTTCCTATGTGGTCGTAGGAAAAATTGTTTTTCCTACAACCACTATGCAAAACACGCTTTTCTACACAAATTTTTATACGCAAAGCAGGCCTTTTCTTAATTTTTTTGATAACCGTTGGAAAAGTAATGCGACAAGTACACGCTATGGCACTTTCCCGCATCGAAATGTCAAACAAAGCTACCTATGACCTGTCAACTTTTTTCGACAATTCAACCTAATAGTGAATTTCTTATTAGTGTAGGTATAATCTTCAAATTTAAACCAAAAGTTACTATTTATTTCATTATTAATTTCAATTTATTAATTATAGAAACATTATTTTAGAAATTATGAACCAAGATCAAAATAATTTATCTTTTGAGTTGTCGAGCTCGGAGAAGGCTTGAACCGCAACCGAAAATTTGTTCAAATTCCACAATAATAATTAATTATACATTCAACTGATTTTTCTATTTATTTTCATATTGTTACTCTTGTTTTCTTTCTGTTCAGTCTATATAAAATAACTATATAAATTACTGTATTTCTTTCATTAATAAATGTGGTTGTAGAAAATATATTGTGTACAACTTGTACGCAAATCACTTTTCCCACTCGCTAGATTTTCGGCATTCGCCTTGAGGCTCGTGCCACAAACTTCTGCACTCGTGGAAAAAGTGACGCTTTGCGCACTAGTTGTACAAACTACTATTGTAAACACTTGTGTTTTGTGTTCTTTGAGACCTCTTATCAATTAAAAAAACTACGATTCGTATACTCTGTAGTATATTCTCGAAGCATATATAATTCTTTTGTTGATTTCTTCATCTTCATTACCTGTGTTTTCAATCTGTTCCAAGATATTTGAATACGTTTTTCGACATCCTTTGTAATATTGATATGCGTTTGAAAGTAATGACTGTACTATACTAACTTCTAACGACTTTCTATGCAAGCTCTGCCTGTATGAAGAAACTAACAAAAATAGTTAAACACTTTTTCTTTTCTTCTAACATAGCGTAAAGGATAAGGGATATAATTTTCGCAGCTGTATATACACACACATACATTTATACAGTCGTCTTTTCTAATTGAACATAAAATTTCTAAGACTATTCTTATAAACCATAAGGGCTTTCAGTTGCATACCAATAACCCAGATATAGTTCGTTCCAGACATGCCGGTATTGAATAATATAATTACCACGGATATAACATCAATTAAATACCAATATGTGTATGTTTTAACGTATGAGAGAAAAAAAGGTTGTTACTGCACCAATTATTCTAATATAAAAAAATTTGTTGGTAATTGACGGAGGTAGGGTAATAAAAGTGAATTAATCGGACTGTTTGTCACTTTATTTTATGAGGGAGATTTTTTATAATAATAATAAATGGTTTTATTGACTAAATATACAGTGCATACGAATAAAGAAACACAAAAAAAAGGTAAGGTTGTATTTCTTTCGCGTCCCAACTGTTAACCCTTGAGAAATCGGGTGCTTGCAAATCACTTGAAGAGTCGGGTGGGGTCTGTGAGACCCAGTTTTTATTTTGCAGAATATATTATAAAATAATAAAATAAAACTATTTTATACGCAAAATATCTTTTTTTATTTCATTTTTAATACATCTTAGCTATTTTGAATCCAACAATAAAATAAAAAACGTTTTTCGCAAATCGCTAGGAAATTTTGACATTCCTGTCAAAATTTCTTGAAGAAAAAGTCAGGACTTCCTTACTGTAAGGAAATGTCATTTCCTTACTGTAAGGAAATGATATTTCCGTACAGTTGTTAGTGTTCTACATAAATGATTG
>CAJUYI010000452.1:25445-44973 GCA_910591695.1 Galerucella pusilla
TTTTTTTAGTGAAGGGAACTATTACAGTTTTGCCAGGGTTAACAGACATCTGTTCCCTCTGACACCAACTGTGGACATCGTCCAACGTCTTTTGGAGGGTATTATATGCTACCCTTCCTGACTTGGTCCTTGCCAAGATGACAAGGTCGTCTGCATACGCTTGCAGTTCTATCCCTTCTCTTTCGAGATCGCTAAGCAAGTTATCCATTAAGATAGACCACAGTAGGGGAGATAGTACTCCGCCTTGTGGGCATCCCCTGGAAAGAGGACTAAAGGAGCTATTCGTTTCTGAGACTCTCCTCAGAAACTAAGTAGAAGTAAGGGGGCACAATAGATCTTTTAGGTCTCAGTGAATATCACCCCAAAAAACATACAAACCTACATAAAAAAATAGTTTTTCTGCAGCAATGAACCTAATACATTTCATCAAATATTTTAAAACTAAACTCCAAGCTACACTTAGTATACTTCAGTGTCATTACATTCTTGGGAATCAGAGAGACAGAGAAAGAATTCTTCCAACAAAACGTCGAAGACGCACTCACCGAAACTTTCAACTTTCTGTAATCCCTTCCGCGGAAGATACTCCGAATCAACACATTAAGGGCAATTAATGAGTGACTCGAGAGGGATTCCCGAAGGATCACGCGAGTTATGTTTGTATTTAAATTTGTTGTAATTGGAGAAAACGTTCCAAATTTTTGGTCTTTTCCGTGTCGCGCTGGGTTAATCCTGCCACTCAATGACCCGTCTCGAAACGTGACCTTTCGGCCTGACGATCAGAAACGGGAAGAATGTTTAGAGACGTACTTTATGCGGAGATTTGAGGTTAAAATGCTCTTTTAACTTTGGAAAGTTCTCTTTAAAAACGTGGCGTGGTTATCCTGGAATTGAATGTTATCCACAACTTTTTATTATCCGGAGTAGTCGGGAACAATGTACAGGTGAAATTTTTATTAGAACACTCAGTTATATGTACAATTTTCTGGTGAATTATATAATTTCCAGCAGGAACATCTCTTTGTAGCTATCTGTATCTGTAGAGAAGAGAAGGTGAGCTTAGATCCACAGTACTTAGGCCACATGTGACCCTTTGCACGTCCTCTCGAGGAGTCCCCTAGATCATCAGCCATTCTGTCCTTTCCAGGAAGGTGAATAAGTCACTTGGAGACATCTCCTCCATATTGGAAGGTGTAGGCCAAGACTCTCCAAACATTCTATCTAATTGACGATAGCTTCTACTGTTAAGAGTAGGTTTTTCCTGGTCAATGCCAAAATTTTCTTCGCCACCAGCTTCCTAGGGTCGTCCAGGACGATCTCGTGATTTCATCACATCTCTCTAAGGATTGACCATGGGTAAAGGTTCGTTTGGGTTAGGTTTGTGGTGAGTGGGTCTATAAGGCCCTCCACTGCGACTGGCGAAAGTCTATTGTGGCTCATACCCATTCAGATTTCACCAAACAAATTCAGCTTCTTAACAAAACCGATTAGTTTATCTAGTTCCGCAATTGTCGAAGTAGGTATTGCTGGGTCCTAAAAGACTCACTCCAACCACTTCCATAGCTTTGATGCAACACGTTGTGTGTTCAAGCCTAAGAGTCTGGCTGCTGTCAGTGCAGATTATTATGTTATTGAGAGAAATTCCTTTTCTGGCTAGTTCTTTTGTGATCATTGAGATACCGGACAGATCAAAACCTTCCATCCTGCTCACTTCTTACACTACATGAAGTTCTATTAAATTAAAATATAGTTTGTATTTCAAGCCAGAAGAAAACTTGAAAATATTCACCGATAAAAGCCTACATTCCCAATAAAAAAATGTTAAATAATTATCTAACCGCACTTGAACGTTTTTTCCTAAAACACACTGGAATACCTGCAAAGTAATTATAAACATTTTTACTTGTCGAGTCATTAATTGCGCTGCCAACAGTTTGAAAAAAAAATGAAATTAAAAAATAACAACTTAGCAATGGGTATTACATGTTAGTCACCATGAATCACACACATATTTTAATTAAATTGACAATAACAAATAAAAGTCATATTGATAAACATTCAAGTCTTCAAGAAGAACAACGTTTTTTGATCATAGATTGTTTAATGTTGATAATAATCTTATTTCATTCAATTCCCATCATCATACAATTAATTTGTGAATGAAAGAAGATTTAGGGACAGAAAGTCGATATTAAAGACCTCGATATTTTTCTGTTAATGCGGCAACAGCAACTATAAAGCTCTGAGGTTTGATAACATTTATTCATCAGGGGGTCTTTTCACTAACAGTGAGAGCTCCTACACGAGTACACACTTAATAAAGTGCGAATGCGAGCTCTCTCGAAATTGCAAATTATGATATAGCCCGCATGCGCACTTTATAAGTGTGTACTCTCGTAGGAGCTCTCACTTTTAGTGAATGGACACCCTGGGGGAGAGCTTCTACGAGACTAAACATTTATAAAGTGCGCATGCGAGCTCTCTCGAAATTGCAAATTATGATATAGCTGGCATGCGCACTTTCTGTACACTCGTAGGAGCTCTCACTGTTAGTGAATAGACACCCTGTTACTACATTCAAGTTAAAATTTAAACAGTCTGAAAGGAATTCTTGAGATGTCATAAAAGCATATTCGCCAAATTAGCAATCGTTCAATCTGTGGAAAGTTGTCATATCACATCGAAAACTAAAAAGCTCTGGTTGGTGTTTAATAACAACATTTATTCACAAGGATTTTATATAGCTCATTTTCTAGTAACAGCCACTACATAAGCATAATGAGCATGACTATAATGCATTTAACTCGAAACTTAAATGTTTACATTTGCATACTTTTAACTATTAAATCAAACTTATAACACACCGAGAACTAATTGATGTCTTAACTACAATAAAATAGCATATACAACACACCTCGAGTACCGTAATCGTTTTGAATAAATCTAAATTCATCAGTTCAATTACAGATATAATGTAACCAGTTATTTAAGAGCTTTATTACATTTTATATTTTATATAAAAGCGCTTGCTCAATGAGACCGTATATAATAATAAAACAGTCTGATAATTCATGAATGAGTTAAGAATGTTTATTAACTATTATCACGAAAACTGTGGTCATTCAAGTCAAACGAATTTATACCGAAACATTTTATCGATTTTTTTCTTGGGTATTTTATTCACATCAACTCGACAAGTCGTAAACACCTCTTGGTTTATGACATTTACAGTATTTTGTTCACTCATTAATCTTACTTATCCTTCTTTCTTCCTTATTATTTTCTTCTCTCAAGTAAACTTGGCATTTTTGTCTCTACTGCTCTCAATCAGGGTCTTAGTGAATTTAAATTCTCCTCTCTCCCTGTTTTCTTCCTTTTTTAAGTGAAGGTTTTCGAAAAGAGAATTGTTACCTTCCACTAAAAGACCTACAAAAATAAAAAATGCATCCCGCATATCAAAGTAGTATCTGGAAGCTAAAATTCAATTCCTACCAAAGGGGGGACGACCAAGAGTGATGACTATAGACAACAAGATATGGAAGTAATGAAAAGTTGAAGGGTGCAAAGTCCAAGGTAAAATTCAATGGATGCAGATCGTGTACCAAGATTGAGCTCATGTGTCAGTTTTGTTAAAGAAAGGAACACCAATGGTGATGACTATAGACCACAAGATCTTTTTTTTTTCGGGCTGAGATGGGAAACTCATGTTCGAATGGATCCAAACCAGTACCCAGACAGTGTTGGACTCATCCCCAAGGAAATGCCAACCAACCAAACCCACCTCAAGCTCGCCGTTATTCCCGTCTCGGAATCACTACTCAAGCATACTTCAAGACGGGCGGCGGTCCCTCACACACTCTTCGTCATCTACTCCCTTCTATCACTCCTACCTCTCACATGCCTTCTCTTTCCTAATCATGCTCTCCACTAGACTCATCTGTAACACCCTTCATCCATTCTCTACATTTTTCTTCCTGTGGTCTGCTTTCTCCTACCTCCTTTTTGCCCAGACTCGTCTTCTCTGAGGGGTCCAAAGGATATTTCCCATGTTTTTTCTCTCCGTCTTCATCCAGTACCTTCCTTCCCCTACTACATTCTGTCTCCCCTGGCTTGAGTCCTCTTTCCCCACATACCCCACAAAGGAAGGTCTGCCGACAGTCTTTGGCCATGTGCTCCACGCTCAAATCCTTCCTAATTCTTTTTATCCCCTCCTGATTGACTTTTTCAGTATCCTTCAGGATCACCGCCACATTCCTGACCTCCTTTTCCTTTTCCCCATCTGTATAAATTGTCACCTTCGTCCCATCTGCTCTTACCCACGCGATCATCTTCCTCAACACCTCCATTTCCACATGCTCAAGCCTGTGACATTGATGACATTCCTCCCCACTTCCTCAAACAGTCGACTCATTATATCAAACACCTTCCTCTCATCCCTACAATCACCCTCCATCCGACAGATCAGCTCCTCCGCATTCACATTTGTACCTTTTCTTTCCGTAGTGCGTACCTCCTCAACCCACTCCATTTTCTCTCCTTTTTCTCCTAGCATCGGGTACCTATCCCTAAACATTTTCTGTATCCCCTTCTCCATTCCACTGTCTTCCTTAGTCACCCATACCACTTTTTTTCTTTTTGTCCCCCAACATTGGATATCCCATTTTCACCTCAATTCCCTTCCTCTTTTTTTCCTCCCAGTGCTTATCTCTAATCTCCTTCCATCCATCCTAGTCTCTTTGCCCCTCCTCCCAGCGTGTTTGCATTCTCTCCTCCCTACCCTCCTCTCTCCTCAACCTCTTCAATTCCCTGACCCGCCCCTCTGCCACCGACTTCTGCTCTTCCAGCCTTCCCACTCTCTTCTCCAGTCGCCTCACCATCTCCTCCAATCTCTCCACACTCTCCCTCTCTTCCTCTTTCCCACTCTTCACTTCCTCCCTACCTTTCTCCTTCTGTTTCCTCTTCTGCTCCTTATTCTCCAGAGGCGATACCTCCTTCCTTTTCACCCCAGTATCGCTCCACTCACTTGTCTCTCCCGACTTATCAGGTGTTCGTTTCACCAGCCTCGATTTCCGAAAAATTCCATTTCCTTCTCCTCTTTCTCCACTGCTTCATGTTCCACTTTCCTTGCATACTCCATACTACATCCCACGAGTAGCTAGGGAATGGAATGTCCACAAGATCTGGAAGTAATGAAAGCTGGAGAGTGCAAAGTCCAAGTGAGAATTTAATGGATGCAGGTCGTGTACCAAGATTAAGTTCATGTGTCAGTTTTGTTGAAGAGAGGAAGACCAAGAGTGATGACTATAGACAACAAGATCTGGAAGTAATGAAAGTTGGAGGATGCAAAGTCCAAGGTAAAATTTAATGGATGCAGATCGTTTACCAAGATTGAGTTCATGTGTCAGTTTTGTTGAAGATATTTGACTGAGAAGCGGAAATGGAGCTAAAAATATTTCTCCAAACATGAATTATTCACGGACGAAAAAGAACTATCGTTAAAATTCAAACATAATACCGGAACAATCGACAAATTCTATTCGTATTTCGAAATAAATGTTAAATATGATAATTTAAAATTGAAATTATCGACGATTCATTCATAAACGAGACGAACTCATTCATCTTGTCGAAGAGAAAAAAGAATAGGCATTTATTATCGCGGACTCGTTACTTTTACTATCACTAGTCTCACAATTTCAATGCGTTGTTGTCTGTTGTGTGTTCGGGCCATTTATGTAAATTTCGTTTATTTGTTGAACACAATGATGAAGCGGTTATATTGGAGATCACTTATAATTTACGCTGTATCGGTCGAGCTACGAATACGTTATAGTACAGGCCATTTATGTTTTCAGGAAAAATAATCATTTCAGATGAAATTGTTCAAATTATAAGTACTTTTTTCCCTTCTTAAGTCACGTATCAATATGAAACTCATGAAGCCCCACGTTGGGCGCCAATTTGAAACTCCTCAAATCCCGGGCTAGAACACTCTATCTCAGGCACCAATTAAATAAGACATTCGTTTTTCGATCCGTTTCTATTGGGTTACACAATTATCAATTATCACAGCAATTTTTTTCGCAAATTCCTTCATTAGTAGTTTTTATAAAACATTTATTTGCAATGAATCACAAACCAAGGAGTGGT
Organism: Galerucella pusilla; assembly: GCA_910591695.1. Lineage (NCBI taxonomy): Eukaryota > Metazoa > Arthropoda > Insecta > Coleoptera > Chrysomelidae > Galerucella > Galerucella pusilla. Next base: position 31,596 of record CAJUYI010000452.1, read on the forward strand.
GTTGTGTTTAACAGACATTCTGCGCACTTCCAGTAGACAATCGTTAATTCCATAAAATAATATTTATTTAATTATAGTTATAATTAGTCTTGTATGTAAATGATGTTTGATTTATTAATAGTAGTATGGAATTTAGCTTATTTTACACAGGGTGTTATTGTTTGTATGACTTCAAAGCGTTAATTGCTGTGATAGTTTATTACCTTATGTAATACATCAATTAAAAATAATAAATGGTTTGATCAGGAAGTGGTTAATGACGCTAATGAGGGGATAGAATCCAAATGACCTTGTAGCACATACCCGACATTTTGCTTATCGCGAAAGGTTCACAAAAAAACCTTAAACTCATAGATTGGAGGAAGGTTTCAAGGCGTACAAAATTTAAAAAGTGACCTAAGTGGCCTATAGCCATTTGCACCGGTCTTAGTGAAGTTGTGGTTAAGTTTTAATTACCAATTAAATTAAAATGTTTCTTGCACCATGACATTTATTCTTAAGTTAACGCTATAATTAATAGTTAAATCTAATCCACAGATAAGGTAGGGCTTAAGATATATAATTATTAATTAAAGTTATGCCAATATGATAATTAACTAAAGTGCTTGGCGAATTTGCGAGATAAATTCCTATTTCAATAAAATATGGATTTCATGGATTTTGAAAAAGATGGAGATGACCTGGAAATCTTGGACATACTAAACTTTGGGCTTCCAAGAAGAAGATATCAGAGGGAGAATCACTTTGAAAGGATGGATACAACAACTTTTAGAAAAAGATTTTTTTTTGTTAAATCATTTCAAAACATCTACAGATCTGCAGCCATCTGATTGAGCATCAAACTTCCTCTCAATCTTTGTCCAGGGCTGTTCCTTATTCTTCCAGCTTAACGCACCTGTTTCCTGGTATTCTATTATGTGCTTGTACTTTCTTATTACATTCACAAGCACATTATTTTCTCATTTTGAGAGAAATTTGTTGATCTTTTTCCCTCTCCGCTCATATTGAAAACTCCAGCATTTTGTTTTGGGTAATTTTACAAATATAAATATCTAATAGTTGTCATATTTGACACCACTATTACCACAGAATACACCATCCCAAGAAGAAACGAAGCTTGTGCTATTTTAAAATTCATTTTCCAAGTGCGCATGTCTGACAGTCGCCATTTTAAGCCCGTTATCTGTCAATGACATGTAATTTTATTGTTTACCAAAGAATTTTCTTTGTTGTAAGCTTTTTGATTATTTACATATTTTTTGTGTTTTGAATGATAAAATTTGTTTATAAAATTACATTTATTAGTTATGGCGCCAAAAACTTGTGAAATTCGTGGCTGTCATTCAAGTGATGGAGGATAATAATTGAAAAACACAACAAAACTTCGATATCTATGGAGAAAAGTTTACTGTCGCTTCTTTTTTATAACTTCGTTGTCGCAGATATCAGTACATTTTCTCTGGGTGTAAAATTTAATTGAGAATCTGGTGAAGTGTAACTTTTGACTATATAAATAATAAAAATTTCATAAACAAGCACCATACTTATTGAAATTTTATATTATCATTCATTTATATCACATTCTTTCTATTGTAAACTAATAGTATAAATATAATAATATAATATATTATTATTGTATTGGTTTTTAGACTCACCCTATCCTACATATAGTGCTACATGAATACATACTTACACATATAATTTCTATAACAATATAGAGAATAATAATCATTTGGTTAAACAATAGCTAATTATTTTCAATAATGGATGGTACCTACTCCAAAAACAGAAGCTAAAACTTATAATTATAATATCTTTCACAATATTTGTTGAGCTGTTAAATTAACTTAAGCAATTCATAAATTGAGTTTAACAATTAAAACTTTGTCCAAACAAGTTATAAAAATAAACAATTGTTATTTGAGATTCTTTGGTTTCACTTTTTTGCGTGTAGTTAACATTTAATTTACATTTTGTGAACAATTTTCTCAGTGTAACTTGATCCGTTATCTGTCAACGTCAGTTTGAAGGTCACGAAATTTTGCCCCCAAAACATCAAAGGATTATACGCCGGCTTTCGTTTCTTGTTTGGCTGGTGTATTCTTTGCTATTACCAACCAAATTGCTATTTTTCAAATCTTTCCTGAATGTCAAGATACCAACTCACACCCAACATATAATTTACTAACTAGTACCTTAACCACAAATGGCGCAAAACACTTCACTTTCAATCAATGGTTAAAGTTAATCATGAGTAAAGCGCGGATTTATAGCTATTATGCCATAAGTAATTTTTTATGGCAGATATATTTTGATCACATATATGCATGAATTTCAATAAGAGGATTCACAGGGTCAATTTGTTTTTGTGCAATTATGCCTATTTTCAGTTTTAATGCATTTATTTTTTTTGTGCTAGTTTTATGCATATTTTAACAATCAGTGGTGTATTTGGTGCTAATTTTGTACATTTACTTCTCGATATGTAACAGTTTTTAATATATTTGTCAATTTCCGATTAATTTATTTGATATTATCTAAGCCACAACGTGACAACATCGTACTAGCGTTACCCAGCACATGTCTATTGTTTGGGAAATTCCGTAGGCCGATTGTGTATACCCTCGGCCGCTGTTATTCGATTTCCAAATTACCAAAAACTAGATTGCATAAAAAGTGTGTCTGATCCTTAACTCTGTAAAATCCAAACAAATATAGTAGCCACTCCGAAAGAAAAGAGGTTTCAATAAATTTATCGAGTAAAAGACTTCACGTCATCAAAGTTTTTTGCTGAAAATAGTGTTGCCCCGGTAGATGGCGCTGTTAAATTTAATGGTACACCGACAGCCTCTCACTGGTGATATTTCTGTAACAGTTTCAACGTAAGTTACGCGCCCAAGACACATTATCCTGTCTACAAGATTATTGAGATGCTCGCTACTTATAAATAATAATTTTAATTGAGTCTTACTTCGAACGTTCCGATCGTAAAAATTGGAGTTTATCTCCAACATTGATTTTGACAGAGGCGACAAATTTAGTACAAACAGACCGCCATGTTTACGAGACAGGTCCCATAAACAATCGACGACTGGATGGGGCAGCGCCCCGTGGTCGCGTGAGCTAAACACACATCTCTAAAGTTAACGTCGAGATTAAATAACTTTACATGTGAAATTAACTTTACAATGACCAGTTGGAACGTTTAAACAAGTTTTCGGACGTCCAATGCAAATTTCTAAACTATGAATATTTGGGAAAACTCTAAGAGAAATACTTAAATAGTATATCTATAGAAGGAGAGAGATTAACTTTCTGTTATGAATATATTTCACAATTCAATGGACAAATTGTGGTGGATGACCATAGACTTCAAACTGTAGCTTTGTATCTCAACTTTTTTGTTCACTAATTAACAAAAAAATCAGTCTATAACTAGTTCCATGTCATAATTATTTACAAAATTATGTTAATTCCTAAGGGTAGATTGTAGATTTCTACCACTCAATATTAAGGTCTTTCAAGAAGAAATGCCTTTGTCAATATTCGGAACTTATTAAATGTATTTGCCACTTCTAATTCTAAAGGTGAAAGCTTCTGAGGAAGGTGGCTTCTTAGTCCTGTTTCACAAAGGAATTTCAGGACTTCTGCCAGCTTATTCTGTACTGCTTCACTGTTTCAAGCTTACTTTGGTGCCCATTCAGATGACAGTGTCCTGTTAAAACTCTTAGTTAAGTTTGGCTCTGACTTAGCCATTAGTTTGCTCTCAACTGGTTGTAGCAACCCAGAAGTATCTTTGATTTTCTAAGCCCCACTTCCTATTATACCGCCAAATATTTCCGGCTCTCAAAATGGTATTTCAGTTCTATTATTATCTGTTATTCAATTTCCTTTTATATCAGTGTGTCCTGGAGTCCACAGTAATGTGCTGTTCTCGCCTGGTTCGTTGAGTTTCCCTAGGCATTCCCATACCGTTTTGGAACTGATAACAGAAGAATACACTGCTTCAATAATTACTTAACTATCCCACATGATTCTTACGAAGGTAACAGTACTGCCAACGTAATCTCAACTAGCATAATGACAACTGACATTTTATTAAAAATATTATACTCACGGATGAAGCCACATTTTACCAGAACAGGGGTGTAGGGCAGCCAAATGGAAAGAGACTATCATTCACTATCTAAGTGCCATATTTTCTCAACAAAGGATTGGCAGAAGAAGTGGGTGGAACATCGAGAACATTGGGACAATCCACTGTTAAAAGAAATGTCTGAACTCTGATGAAAGAAAAAGAGACAGAGGATCAAAGTTCTTCTGTCTTCCTGTATAGCAAGAAAAGTGACTTTATATCTCTCTCTCACATGCTAACCTCTTTCTGAGGTAACTCTATGAGTAAAACCCGTATGATTTTCACCTTTAGGGACGTAATAAGATGTTCTCAGTTCACACGGTTGACAAGTGAAAAGTGACGTTGTAACACAACTCTATGATTCCTCAACGAGTGTATACTCTTTGTACCTATAATCTATGATTCTATTTAGTGTCAATGTCAAATGTCACTACTGTCATCAGTCAATTGTGTAGCTCTGTGAAAAGGAAGGATAAAATGGACTTCATGTTTACGTTATTCCATGTTTTATTATTCCATATTACCAATTTCATAAAAAGTTTAATCAATAAGTGGTTTCAAATGATCCAAATACTTTTTCCAACAGTGAAAAATAACTATCTTGGAGAAAACGTTCGACATTTTATGAAACAAAGCATGCTATGATTGATTTCACATGTCGCTAGAATTAAAATATTTTTTTAGAATGAATCCTTGTAGTGTACAGCTCAATACATTAGCTAAATATAATATATTATCGTTAAAAACGATCGTTGTATTACCGATTCCAGATCACGTGTGTAAACCATTAAGGGTTTCCGTCGTCCCACGGCAGCATCGATGCAGTGGTAGCGACAGCGCTCGTCATTTTCGTCTTTAACTCTTTGAAAGAGTATTTGAGAATTGAAATTCCGGTCGCGTACACTATACAGACGACGACGACTACGTCGCCGGCTACTGACTACCGGCTACCAAGCGGCTACTGTGCACACGCCCACCCTGATCCGATAAATGCAGTGCTCTTGGTTTGTTTTGTTGTTTTGGTTATATATACAGCGACCGGTCATTAGACGCACCGGCTACTGATATCACTTATTACCACCGGTGATGCTGGTTTCAGCTTTTCAGATCGCTACACTCTCTCACTGTCCACTAAATTAGGCCAGGAATAAGCACCAAGACGAAGATGTTATTTCAATAAATATATCTTATATCGATTTTTACTGTATCGTTAAACTTTTGATATAAATAAATGTGTTAGAATAAGACAGAATAGAATGACAAACAACGCATCTGCATACTGTCGAGTCCATTGATCGATTTGTTTCCAAAGTTCGAGGTAAAAGTTCTTAGAGATTCTGTAGCCCAGTCGGCTTAGCTCAAATAAGGGACAAAACGCGAATGACTTTTAAGTGGCTGTTTTTCTACGGAAATTGTTGGGGGTTACTGACAGTCTACATTTTATTTTGCGCCGTAGGTACTCGATCCGTTGTGTCATCCGTGATCTTGAATTCAAGGGTCAATTTTTGTTTATTGAATAACTCGTTTATGAGACAGTTTACTTGAGAGCACTAAGCCTAAGGATTGAGTGAGGAATGGGAAACAATACCAGAGTGGTTCAAACAGAACCGACTGGTATCTGAATTGCCACAAAAGAACTAACCAGAAAAGGAATTTCTGGCCAAAAAAATAACAATCTGCACTGATAGTAGACAAACCCTATCAGCCTTGAACAGACAACGTGTTATATTGGGGCTAGTACTAGAGTGCCACCAAGATTTAGCTAACGCCTCAGCAGATAACAATATTATCCTGAGGTGGGTTGAAGGGCACGACAAGAGTATTGCCGCATTGCCGAGAAACGGCTGTACTAAAAATTTTAGGACCAATGACACCTTGAGAGTTGGGATGAAGTAAAAGGATGCAGTCTTGCCAGGATCACCCTGGGCGACCCTGGGAAGCTGGCGCCGAAGAAATATTTGACGATGACCAGGAAAAACCTACGTTAAACAATAGGATTTCTGGCCGGCCACTGACAATTTAGGAAGCACCTCCATACTATTGGCTAGTGGAACACCTCTATGCAGGATGGGTGAACAGGAAGATGAAACTCTCAGGCATGTCTTATATGCGAGTGTCCGGAATTACCGTCAATAAGAGAGTGTGTGTTCGGTGAGTCTTGGCCTACACCTATAAAAAAGATGTCTCCTAGTGACCTGTCCACCTTCCTGGGAAGGTAAGGATGGACGATGACCTAGGAGGACAACTCCTCGGGAGGATGTACCATGGGTCACATGTGGCCTAAGTGCTGTGAGCTTTCACTCACCCTCCCTACTCTACAGATACATAACTCGTTGATAGGAACCAAAATTGTAGGATATTCCATATTAAATATCTTTCGTGATTACAAAATTTCGTATAAGATTGAAAATAAATTAAATGGAATCTTAAACGGATCGAGTACGATGCAAAACAAAATTTACTGCCAGTGACTTCTCTCCCAAAGAATTCGGAAGGAAAATTACTTAAAATTGTTTGCGGTTTAAATCCTATTGCCACTGTGCTACTGTGAGGGTGGCTCATGATCATGGGAATTCTAGCGTTACTGTATTGAAACGAATGCCTCCACAAAAAAAACAACAGTACCACCTTTGAACGGATAAACTTCCAGTACGTATCTTGGTGTCCTGGGAACTAGAGGACGAGCACGCTGACAATCAGAAAACCGTCCATACCTCGACACATCTTTGAACAGTGACAAAGTTGTGTTTCAATTGAAACCAACGCACCAGAAGCACCCAAAAAACCATACCCTGTTGTTCTCTACAGGTACACACAGCCAGCTTGTGTGGGGCTGGTAAGCCTTGGTCGTACATTTCCATGTCTTCCTCCTACATTTCCAGCTGCTCGATATCTTAATAATCTGTAACACAAATACACACAGATTGGGGAAGGGACAGGAGCAGGGATGTATAGTGAAATGAGGAACACAAAATAATCCTTCTCACTAGGGGAACATACCTCTGTATTTCGTGCGAAGATTTATGCTTTCCTAGAATGTGTAAGAGTTAACAAACATTGAGTTGACACTCATAGGATAAACTGCCTGGCAGCCCTTGCAGCTTTAAATGGCCGCAAGGTAGCATCCAGACTGGTAGAAGAATGCCAGAAAGAAGTGAATGAACTAGCAGACCACATTAAATTAGGATTAGTTTGGGTGCCGGGACATAACGGTATTTCTGGAAATGAACAGGCTCATGAACCCGCGGGAAGAGGTTCAGTAGACCAGAACCAATTCTTGGGACCACAAAGAAAGTAGTCCGAGGGCAAATACAAAAATGGATACGAATCCTACATAGACTTCAGTGGAGGAACACTCCAATGCAGGTACACAGTTGAACCTTCATAGGTGACAACATGTGTAAAACGGGCCGAAGAACCACTGAATATGAGTAGTTACAGGTTATCTAACGGGTCATAAAATAGGGTTGATTAACGGGGACCTTAGCTGCAGTCTTTGTGGCATGAAGACCGAGACCGTAATCCATATCTTATCTGACTGTGAGGCACTGGACTCGAGGAGACAAACAATCCTTGGAGAAGCCAATGAGCCACCTGAAGTACTCGTATATGGCGCACATCCAATGGACCTATATCGTCTACTTGGAGGTACGGGGATAACTGGATGGGTGGACTAAATGTGGGAGTAGAGTACAATAAGCCAATACGCTGCACTGCTCCTGGCATTAGAACGGCTTCCAAAACAAACGAACAAAATCACAAACCCTATATTTGTGAACTCCTTTAAATTGTGCGGAGAAAAGTCTTTTATCTCATTGACAATAGTATTTACCATTTCAGTTACCGATTTTTTTTATGTTTCAGTGTCTTGGAACTCCACGCTCCGGCCTATTTGTGGGTAATTCTCTGCAGCACCATCGGCCCGTTCGACGGGCAATAGCTGTTGCTCACTTCTCTCTTTTCATCTCTCTCTAACTCTTTCTCGTTGTCTTTCTACTTGGTTCGGCTTGTTATTGCTACCTACGTACCCTGTAATCTAGATCCAACTTACGATCCACTCTCGAAATTAAAATATTCGCCTCCAAATTAAAATATATGTGCGTTAATACTAATTGAGGGGCGTTAGCATGTTTGGCATACTTCGGGAAATTAAATTTTCTACCTACCAATCTTATCTTTACCTGACTACAATCTTTGAAATAATCGTCGGTTTTTTTTTGACATATCTACTTGGGGGTATCCTTTTTGGAATGTTCGAAAGGAATGTCATCATATATTTTTATTTATAGACTTCGTTTCGTGCGAGAAGAACCCACGTGAAGTTGCAGTCGTATGCGCGAACTTGTTGTCAAAACCAGCGCCATATTGTGGAATTGACATTCGACTTCAAATCAGTAGCGTAGTTAAAGTTCAATTACGTTCTTTGATTATTAAAAAAGGTAAAAAAAACACAAAATGGGAACTTAAAATCATTTCTATTTATGAAAAATAATAGTGGTGACATCTTGGTTATATGGTTGACTCAAATAACTGTACTATCATTTTATATCATTGCTTTGTACAGTGGCAAACATTATTGAAGTGCTGAAACTCAAGTAGATACTTATATGTAAATATGAAGTAATACGCTTAATGTGTATATCACTGCCACGGAATCAGTGATGGGTAATGTTTATAACCACCTTTGTTATTAACCAGTTTTTAGCGTTAAATTAACGCTAAGTTTTTTTTTTTCTAAGGAGCCGTCCCTTCACCGGTACCACCCCAGCCTCCTGGGCTTATTGTGGATTAACGCTAAGTTAGAAATTGTTTGAAATTAACCACTGTTAAAAATTTAGGCAGTCACTTAAAAAAAGCATTTCCTAGCCTGCGGACATCAGGAGTTTTTGCAGGTCTATTAAATAGCATTGCGCAGACCCCTGACGTCCGCGACTGTCGATGACTTCTGAATTCTGGAGCTTTTTTTCACATTTCAAATGAGCTTGAATTATGTTATAATTATTATTTTTGTAATAAACACCCCACAAAAATTATCGCATCACTGGTATTTTAGGATATTTTTAATACTTAATTTTAGTTTTTTGGGACAATCTGTATATGTATCAACTTAATAGATATTTCTGGTTTCTTATCATGGGAGAGAAATTATCACAATATCTTACAAATTCAATGATACTGACATTTCTATTTTTGTTTTCAATAGAACTGAATGAAAAAAATAGTTGTATCAACAAAAGCTACCAATGTTCAAGCATCCTGCTTACCTGAGTAACAGTTTTTTTTTCTGACGGTGTGTTATTAAAAAGTGACTGACAGATAGAGTGCATGGATCCATCAATCCTGAATTAGGGCTATAATGCTGAATCACCGTTTAAGTACCTCAGTGACTGAACACTGACAACAACAAGAGGATATTCCAGTCTTCTTCAACAGCTTAGTTACACAATGCTTAAAAAAATTATAAGAGGTGGAAGATCTTGAATGTTAAGGTAAGGTAAGAGGAGTGATGTTTTTTCAAGAAATTTTTGGCGAATATTAATTATTTTTCAGTTTTTTGAAGATTTCATTTCTAGCTTAGTTGCGGCGCAGTCGATAAAGGAGAAAAAGAATCCAGGATTAGATCGGATAGTCCCGAGTATAGTGAAGGGGGTTGTCGGGATAATCCTTGGTAGTTGCATTATTTCTTGTAGTTGGACATTTATTAATACACTACTTTTCTGGAGAACAATTTATTTCGGTAACGGTACACGGGACAACCTACGTACAACCACGTGACGTCACAAACTATTTTGACAACTATTTTGACAACAGCACTGTGGTTCATTTATTTTAATTGTTGAGCTTGCATATTTAATAATATGTAGGTACTATAATATAGATTTATGGTTGTTAGTTGTTTGATGATTATTGATCGTGTTCATTGTTTATTGTTTTACCACAGGGGTATTGCCAATTGTCAACTGCCGTGGACATGCCCTATTACAGGTAAGTACAGATAACCTCATTTTGTTACTTCTTGCCGTACCTCACACGTGGCCACAGACTTTATGAAACGTGAACTTTGCGTTCAGCCTTTCAGCTTTCATATTTATCATTGAATTTCTTCAGAATTTTGGTTTTTGGTGGAATAGTCCATATATATTTCCTAAAAATATTGCTTTTGGAAAATTAATAAATTTTTTGACTCTTGTGATTTGTGGTGGAATAAACTAACGGTCCAAAAATCAATATTCTTGAAGTATCTCACCGCGAAATTCAAAATTTTGAAATGTCTTTAAATAGAAAGGTTCCGGCAGGTCTTCTCTCATCGTCTGTCGACATAACAAGCTTGGAACTGTGCAGTAATACATTTAATAATTTTAACAACAGTTTGAATGAACAAAAGATGCCGCTTTATCATAAGAATCTAGATTACTGCACAGTTTCCTGGAACACAGTTCCTGGGAAAAACAGTTTCTTGGAGCACAGTTTTTGAAGTTCCTATACAAGTTCATGGGAATAACAGTTCATGACAAACAAGTTCAACCTGGGTCAACAAATAGTCTGATTTCCTGATGCACGATTCCCTGGGATTAAATAACCAGTTTTCCCTTGTGCAGTTCTTGATGTACAAAGTTTCCGGAAAATATTTTCCTGGATTTATCAGTATATGAGAATTCATCCAGGGCACCTATACATCGATATATTCATCATCAACATCATCTTCATCATCAACATCATCTTCATTATCAACGTCATCTTCATCTTCAAACAATTGTATTTTTTTATTTACTACTAACCCTTTTTTATGTAAACTTAAAAACCATAATTATATACATTTTTTCTATCTGTTAGTTTTATTTATTATACAGAAACTTTTTTTTTCTTTTTTTTCTTTTTTTTTTTAATAGATTAAAAGTTAGCTGACCTTTAGATTTGATTTTCTTTCTAATTTTCTTTTAGGAAAAAAAATTAGTGGCGCCCTAGAATAGCTTTTTCTGTTTTTCTAGTTATGCCAAAATTTGTTTATCTTGAGATTAATAAGGTAACAAAGCCCTGTGAACTGGCTTAGTTCATCTCCACATTTAATTGGTTTGTTGGGCAAGAACTGCAATAATTACCATCATTTTTTTCAACGTCATTCAATATCATTATTTGTTTCATTGGCGCTCAACGTCAATCAACAATTTGGTTCCATTTACAAGGAAGTGCAGTCACTCATCGAATGAGGCAATTTTAGAAACGGAGCGCCAACTTCAACATTTATGATTGGCAAAAAATTTCCAAAACAATGGTAGTACAAAAATTCGCAGAGGATATCGCGAAGCTCTTCTCGAACCTACTGGAAAGAAGTGACTTTCCATGGAAAAAGGCCGCTACAACAGACCTATCTGTCCAGGAACTGTAAAACTTTCTTGATTTCGGTAGGGCAGTGGAGCATATGCTTGAGGTTAGGCCTTAAATCAAATTGTTTATATGTAACAGAAAATTTTTTGCAGTCCGCCAGTAACTGCTTATTGCTTGACGGTCACAATATCATTACAGCTATGGCAAACGGGACGATTTCCTGAAGACATCAGGGGTGCTATTCTCGAGTCAATTGCGTATACGAAATTTGATGGTCATCGATAATTTGCGTATGACTTGTATTTGTAGGTATTCTCGAATCGTAGTATACGAAATAAAGCATCCGCCAGTCGTACGAACTCACACGTATGGGTACTAGGCATACGAATCTTCTATGCGAATGGGAGTTTTCATAAGGGGCATGCGCATATGGCATCTTATGATCAAAAAGAAGGGGTTAACCTCTATTTTTTGTTATGATTGTGTGAAGTTTGAAATGAAGTTTAAAATTGATTTGTTTTTTGTTTGATGTGGGTGGATGGACAAGTCAATTTTATGTGAATAAGAAATATCTCAGTTGAGTTGAGTTGTGAATGGCTTTAAATAAAATCCACCAACTCCTTACGCTGATCGGATGTTATGTTTCCCTTTGTTTTCTCCATTTGATAATATTTCTATGAATTCAGTTGATTCTAATTTTCCGTGTGTTATTTTCAACAGGCAACTACAAGATAGGTTCAAGTCAGAACGTTTTCGCGGTTTTTTAGTATATAAACAAAATTTTTATTATTATTAAAATATTATTACAATATTATTGTAAACATGTTGTAAACCATAGGAAAATTGACACATTGGCAGTTTTGGCACAGTGTTGTCAAGTTTTCATCCGACCACAAATTACGTAGACGAATGAAGAAGTCGTATAGTGTTCAAGAATGCACATGAGTCTTAGTATACGATTATTTCCATACGTAAAAGTTCGTATACGCTGCGTATGAATTCGAGAATAGCACCCCAGATATCCGTGTGTGAGTTTGGTATGACTGATTCGGATTCTTCTGATTATAGTAGCCTCTCTCCGGGTTGAGAAGTTAAGGGAGAGAGGAGAAGTGGATGGATGGATATCATGAAGTGCTGTCGTGCTGTTGCGCCACAGGTGTCGCCAAGAATCTTGTGTAACGTTTTTGAAGTGGATCTTTAGGTCGGTTGCGAGTTGGACAATGTGTGTTGGCTCGTTATCAGTGGTAGCTTTTATTTGCGTGGCGGTCCGCAGTTTCGTTACCATTAACCCGATGTGAGATGAGAGATGGAAGCCAGATGAGAGAGACTGCTATATGGAGCAACGAGTGATTTTTGAAAGTGACATTCTGTCGCTATCTATGCATCAGGAAATAACTGAGGCAGTATTCGGCAACAGGACACGCTGGAAATGGTACGGAACCCTTCAGAACTCGAATTAGGGATGGATTTAGCCCTGAAAAGTGACTTTGTTATCCCCAAATTTTAAAATCGCTTCGCCTTTTAGCTTCCAGAATTAAAATTGATTGCGAAATCATTCATGTTAATATCTTAAGAAATATAATAACGTGATATCAGACAGTCGAGAAGATTGAAAAAAAAATGGCTAGCATATTAACAAAAATTTTCAAGGAACTACTAATTTACCTGTGATTCCTTCGGCCCTGTTTATGTTTCAGTTTCAGGTCCTCATTCGTTATGACCAGTTGACGTACGACATGCTCGAAACAGCCCCGCTGTCCGTTCTGGAATGCTACCGAACGATATTTATAGCCCATCTTCTATACATCTTATATATACTATCGATATAAGATAAATTGATACCTTTAAAAAATAATGAATCTTTGTTCGGCCGATAAAACAAAAGAGTTCTATCGAATCTTCCAATGCCGGCAAACG
>CAJUYI010000452.1:54973-79151 GCA_910591695.1 Galerucella pusilla
AAGAAGATTTTGCCAAATTTTTAGTGGAAGCTGATGACAAAGAATACTTAATGGCTAAGGTTGCAATGATAAATGGAATGGCAGGAGCATGCAGAAAAGCAGAATTAACATTTCTTCCAGTTGAAAATGTTATAGACGAAGGAAGCCATTTTCGTGTTGATATCCCACCTTCAAAAACAAAAGTTATACGGCAGTTTGCAATTACCACTGGAGACATTGAAAATACGAATCTTGTTGAAATATTAAGAAAATATATTAAGTTGCGTCCCCAGGTTCTTAAACACAACAGATTTTTTGTAAAATATACGAATGGAAAATGTACCAGAAATCCTGTGAGAATTAACACATTTAGCAGTCTGCCAAAAGTTATTGCACAATTTCTTGGTCTTTCAAATCCTGTTCTATATACTGGCCACTGCTTCAGAAGAAGCTCTGCCACTTTCCTAGCAGACAGTGGCGCTGATATTTCAAAATTAAAGAGGCATGGAGTTCCTACCTCTGTTGTGGAGGAATATGTTGAAAGTTCCATGAATAATAAAAAACTTATAGCGCAAGAAATATTTGGTGAAACATTTAATGCAATGTGCGCCGCTTCCCAAATAACAGCAAGTTCGAGCAATGATAAAATATGTCGTCGGGAATTAATTTGAATAATTGCAATAACTGTGTTATCAATATTTATAATAATTAATCGATTTATAATTTATGTTTTTAACTTGTATTATAACAGTTTAATAAATAGAATAATTCTTTTTGTCACTAATATTGAAATACATTTTCCGTCACCAATTGCATAAAATTTTACTTTATGCAACTAGCAAAAAGTAAGACGTTTCATAATGTCAATCAGTTTTAAAAAGTGTCACTTTATATGTCAAAACTAGAAAAATAACTATTCCCATGAAATAATAACTTTTTTAATATTGTTGGAAACACAACATTCTCCATCTCTGTTCCTAACCTCACTTATTATTAAAGGACTTGACTAATTAATAAAGCATCATGAAGCTCAAAGTTAATTCAAGGCTCATGATTAACTAGTCCTTTTTTCTTGAGGATGTCCAAACATAACCTTAAAACCACAAATTTTATGTTCATGGGTTTATCAAATCTGTTTTTTTTTCTGTTATTCAGATTGAATTATATATATTTGAAACGTTTAAGGAGTTCTGTAACACCATGTATAAAATAAACGAGAGCTAATAACTCCAAACACATACAAATTGTCTAATAGTTGTTTTCTCTTTACGCGAAAAGTAATAAATCGCAAAATGGCAATGTTTCACTAATAGCTTACTCGGAAGAAAGTAAAAGACCTCGTTAGAGATCCTTTTCTGACAGTTTAATTGGCATGAAGTGTTAGAAATGCAGTGTTATTGAAAAAAACAGAACTGCTTGGGTATCGTTTCAATGCATCAATCAATCAATATCGACTATTATTTAACAAATAATTAAATCAATTAAGTTATTCAGTTGAGTTATTTTAGAATAGGTAATCAGCTTTGTGGATACTAAATTTTACTTTCTTGTGAATGGACGTAGTAAGTAGGTATCAGTGGCGGGTTAAGAATGATCAATGAAAACTTTTCCAAGTAAAAATAAATCCTATTTGTACTGAACTTTAAACAGACCAATCAAAATATTGACGTGAGTTTAATTGTCAATGAAAAATAATACAAAAGAATTGAATTTCTACAAAAAGCAGCTCAGTATTCAGCGAATTAGTTATCTATGAAATAATCTTGACAAATTTTGATATTCAGTCTGAGAAATACTATTTTCCTCTCTTTCAATTCACTTATAAAAAGTATGGATCAAAAGGTTACTAGATTTGGGCACGTCCTAAATTGATATTAATTGACATAAGAACTTCAATTGTCAGAATAATTTTGACTGTCTCAAATATTAAAAGTTTTATAGATAATTCCAAAAGCAGCATTTGGAAGTTGCGAGATTGTTATATATGATGGTGGAAAGTGTTGCAGAATTAACAAGATACACACTAAGTAGAGGGGGAATCATTGGAAAAAACCACCCCCCACTTCTAAGAAATCAGACAGCCTGGGACATGCCACAAGACGGTATGATGAAAAAGTATAACTTTTCAAAGAAATTTGTTACGGAATTAAGCAACAATCCAATCCAAATACCATTACCAGACTTGGAAAGAATGCCATTCAATGGTACACAGACGGCTCAAAAGTAATAGAAGGAACTGAGATAGGAGTGTTCGGGCCAGGAACCAAATACTTTGGAAGCTTGGGAAAAACCCCAAGTATCTTTCAAGCGGAAATCCACGCCATAAGAAATATTGATAAAGGATACAGAAGACAAAAATGTCGGATTGTCAAGCAGCCATTAAGGCACTGAGCTCTTGTGTAATCAGTTCCAAAATGGTGTGGGAATGCCTAGACAAACTCAATGAACTAGGCGGGAACAATATGGTCACCTTACTATGGATTCCAGGACACACTGGAATAGAAGGAAATAAAATAGCAGATGAACTAGCCAAGGGTGGAACTGAAATACCTTTCTGGGGGCCTGAACCCTTTTGCGGAATCAGCCCCAATGTAATATTGGAAGAAATAGGTAAAGCCGAGGAAGAGAGAAGATCTGACCATTGGAAAGATCTAGTAGGGATTATACAATCAAAGACTACACTGGGTGACTACAACTTGTAGAGATCATATGGATGCACAAGCCAAAGTAAAACTGCGCTGATAGTTTAAACAGGAATCCTAACTGGCACCTAATGGGCACCTGAAAAAGCTCAAAATAGTGAAGGAAGAAGAATGTAGGATTTGTGGCATGGAAGAAGAAACCTCCTTCAACATACTTTCTAACTGCACAGCACTTCAGAATCCTAGAGCACAGCACCTGGGAGATTACTGGATAAAAGAGGAATATTTATACCTAAGTTGAAGCCTGCAGATATCCTAAAATTCCTCCGGGAAATAGAACTAAAGGTGACTCTCCTCAAAAACTAAGTAGAAGCAAGGGGGCACAATATATCTTTAAATAAATACATACATTCATAGACAGTTACGAGTTAAATTTTCATTTAAATGGTACTGGCACTGACTTTGTATGTCGAATATACTTTACCAAATCAAACATTACCTAATAAATAATAAAAAGTTCCAATTCATTAAAGGATCATTCTCATTTGTCAGTTTTAACAGTTTTTCTCAAACACTGAAGAAAGGAGTCGCCCAATCGAAGTTTGAATCTCAGAATAAGTTAGAAGCTGAAAACGTTGTTGGTGAATAGAAGAAGATTGTTTAGATGCTGAAGACAATGCGATGATTTTTTCCAAAATCCCCCACCCAATCTTGTTGTTATTACTTTTACATTTCAAGTAAAATCAAATGAACTTCCACAACGCCTCTCGTACTATTCACTAAACTACTTCTACATTATTCAATTTTCGTAAACGCCTCGTAGGTATATTAAAACTACTCTTTTTCATATCAGTTATGTTAGATCTACGAAAAAAAAATTTTGTTGAAAATAACACCCATGATCACACAGTTCATCGTCCTTGAATGTCACGTGATAGTGGCCGATTTCCGCGGACTCCTATCAACCTGTCTCAACTCCACGATAGCCAGACTAGCGAGCAGCAGCAGCAGAAGACGACGACGACGGAGACGACGAAAAAGCGAGGATCTAGGAGTCTCTGCCCACGCGCTTCACACCCGTCGAACAGGTTTAGACGCCTTCACTTTTTCTACCTATCCCATCCTCGCCTTCGCAGCATGCTGCCTGCCTGGCCTCACTTTGGACTCCAACTTACAGGGGCGTAACCGTTGGGACCTACGTGGGCTACGACAATATTATTCTTTTATTCTTGTACGTTGTTTTTTTTGTTAAGTCATTGTCGTTTGTTAGCTGCATTCAGCATTGAATTGGCTCAGGTGTTCTCAACACGTGGTTTCGCGTTGAAAAAAATATTTAAGCTCATTATTATACCAGTATTCGTTACTTTTTGTATATAAATGTCTACAAATCTCTTTATATTTCATAAAATGGCGTAAAGATTACATTATAGTATAATTATTTTTATATTTAAACAAACCCTGTCCTGTACAAGTGGGGATTTCTAAGCTTTTTCAAAGCCTTATTAGTTGAAAATGTTCATTTTATTTGATTTTATAGTTTTGTTAAAAGTTGGATCAGCTCCGCCGCTGGTATCTTAAATCACAACATATAATCGTCGTTCCTTTTGGCGATTTAAACAAAAAATTAATTCTTTCAACTGGAATTCACTGTAAAATGTTTAGAAGGATGTTAAGAAGAAAAAAATTAAAGGTTAGGTCATGGCTCGTAAAAATTGGTATTAAAGCTGGAAGTATTTAGGTATGAAGAATATGTTTATGTCAAATAAAAAAATATCAACATCTCCACAGTTAGATATTTGTTTCTATTAGTTGTAAATGAACCATTGGCTATAGGTATATAGCCACAAAAATCGCTTTGACTTGAATCTGCAGACCTTGCTGCATGTATATCTTCCAGTTTCATTGTTGTTTAGATATAGCTGATCCTGTTTCCTTACCTCTTTGATGAAGAGCTGGGCTGTTGAAGCGTTTTCTGCATGTGTGACACATAACTATTTTTTGCCTACCGAATAAACCAAAAAATGGGAAAATATAACAAGAAACTTTGACATTCACTGACGTTTAATCAAAAAACGCACGTGAAACATCAAAATTAAAAGCGACAGATGGTAAAAAACTGTGTAAAAAAGTGTTTTTGAAGCAAGCTGTCTTATATTCTGAAATTTATCCACATATTCACGTGTCGCTGCCAGCGTGTGACTTTGTATTTCATCCCACCCAAACTAGTCACATGACTACATTTGAAATAGTATATTATACACTAAGGTGGTGAAGAGTATTGTTATTGACCCAGCACCAAAATAAGGAATTAGTTGCGAGGCTTATAAATGTCTTGACCACCTTGGTGTATATACAATTTTTTCACTGCTAGCCAAATTTAAGACAGAAATTGAAAATAATTCATAAACGCACCACGTGAAGCGTTTACTCCGTCGTCTGACTGACAAGTACACTGTCAGTTTTCAATATATTATGAACGTACTCGTTATGTCATCAGACATTTTTGGTTGAGCGCGAATTTTAAACATTTTAATCATTTTTATTCAAATAAATTTTATCTTGATAGGTAATTTCAAGCAGCATATATGTTAAAGACAATCTCCTGGGTATACAAAATTATTTTGCACAAGTTTTTCTTGAACTACTACCCCTGAATTCTCAAAACTTCTCAGTTGGCTAGAAGAAGCAATAATTGTCAACTTCACAGCTACTAGTGGAAAAAATTACATTTGATGCTACAGCGCCATCTTTTAAGAGCTCTAGTTCCTTGTATTATGTTGGTCTCAAGCGAAAGGTTTGGCTAATGATGAAGTTTTTTTAAATCAAATGTTTAAGGAGTTTAAGATTATAACATCTGAAATGAGCTTTTTGTGTAATCATCCCTCAATAATAAATAGAGAGTAAAATCGTCATAAAATTTTAACGAGATCTGGCAGATGTAATATGAAGAAAAAAAAACCTTCCGACAAATATCGAAGTTCATAAGAACCTTTTAACTTTGCCCACAAATGATCAAACTGTTGTGACCTACATCACATGAAGGAGAGTATAAAATACAAGAAAATCGCTAATACCCAAAAGCGGGGCACGTACTCAAGATGTGTACCCCCTGATTCTCATCAGAATTGAATAGGATTTTATCAAGGGGTCTTTGTAGCCTTGCAATAAGTGTGACCTCAGTTCGTGGGGTAAAATTGTGACAAAAGATCGAGCAGGTAGCGGTTCTAAAAAAGAATGAAAAAAAGTATCCAAATACAACAAGATACGGGATACCTCTGTCACATACTAGACACTACGTCAGTGGCGTGGTGGAATCGCGATAAAAAATTTAGTTAGCTGGGTCAATTTTTTATTTTTTTTTATTTTGAATACATTTCAGCGGGAAAGTAAACATAGTTTGTACTGGATATTTCAATAAAAATAACTTCTATCTCATTTATGTTCCTCCGAATAATAAGGTTAGCTGCAATAATATTGAAATAATTATCAATGAAATAAGAAATTTTAATTATGAGCAGCTTATATTTTTTCAATTTCATTCAGGAGAACCATTGTAATTTAATATTAAAAAAAGGCTTGACATTTATACGTTTCTTAATTCTTAAGATATCATAACTTTTTTAGCACATTTAAGTGATATTTCAACTCTTTTATACTTATTTTTGTCAGTAGCCAGCTTTTCAGCTTCTATCCAAGTATTTCCTTTCCGCTGTATCTGTATCTATAGAGTATAGAGGGTGAGTGTAGGCTCACAGTATTTAGGTCACATGTGACTCATTGTACATCATTTCTTAAGTGGACCAGTGGCCAGTCAGGAATCCTACTGATAAACGTTAGTTTTTCCTGGTCATCGCCAAATATTTCTTCGGCGCCAGCTTCCCATGTTCGCCCAGGATGATTCAGGCATGACTGCATCCTTTGATTCCATCCCATCTCTTAAGGGATTGAGCATGGGTGTAACGTTTAGCTAGTTCCGCAATTGTCGAAGTCGTTAGGCCGTAGGTATCACTGAGTCCTATATTTTTTTGACCAGCTGCTTGCCTGGCTAAAGAATGCGATTACCTTCACACCTGTCATGCCCTTCAACCCACCTCAGGGTATTGTTATCTGCCGAGTCGTTAGCTAAATCTTGGTGGCACTCTAGTACAAACCTCGATATAACACGTTGTCTGTTCAAGGCTAATAGCGCTTGTCTACTATCAGTGCAGATTGTTATGCTTTTGCCAGAAATTCCTTTTCTGGTTAGTTCTTTTATGGTAATTGAGATACCAACCGGTTCTGTTTTAACCACGCTGGTATTGTTTCCCATTCTCCACTTAATCCTCAGGCTTAGTGATCTCGAGTAAACTCCACATACTGAGCCTTTTTTCATTTTTGAGCTTGTAATATTCACTTTAATGTCTTATTTCATACCAAATGCTCCTGGTCCTTCTTCTCTTTTCATTCTTTCGAATTCTTGTCCTCCATATTCTTTTAGTTAAACTAATATTCTCCACACGTTGCAAATATCCCCACCAGCACATTTGTCTCTTCTTAATATACTCCAAAGTTCACTGTATTTCCAGTACTTACTTGTTTTGAATTCAAGGACGTCAGTTGATTAAAAAATATTGTGCTCTTTTTTTATTCTCCCATGAAAATGTATATTTATATCAAAATAATCCCTTTCGGTAGCGCCACTGATCTAACTCAGAGACTGTAACAATGCCACGGAGAAAATGGGGCACTAAAAGGATATTTAGGATCTATAGTAGTTGTACGTGTGTAGTAAATGCATAAGGACAACTACAGAATGAAATCGAAAGTATGGGACGATTTTTAATCTCATGAAATAATGGATTTGTTTGTACCGATTTTATTTTGAAAAAACTGAAGAAATCGTTGGGGAATTGGCAGGGTGGTCTGATGGATGAAAAAAAAATAGTACTTGCTGGGGATTAGTGTCATCGCCTAAGCGGTTGTTTTTTCTCAAATCTTTGGTGACATTTTTTCGCATGTTATGATTTTTTTTTTATAGTTTTAAGTGATATGAAACTTGAAGAATCGAAATATAGAATAGTTTAAATGAAACTGAGTAATTTCTTTCAAAAAATAAAATATAATATAACTATATAAAGTTAAAACAATTGTACTATAAAATTTTTTTTAAACCTTCCATAAAAAACCATTATGCCCTCCACATTGTATTTCGACCATCCTAACATTTATATTTTTGCCCGTTTGTCATCGTGGCGTTTCGTTAAAAAAATTCAGGTGTGATCGTTTGGCGCACCCATAGGGTTTGTGTTTGGGTACCACCAGTACCAACAGTACCAACCGATCCTCTTGTTGACGCGACTGAATTCTTAAGTGGGCGACTGGTAAATTAAAGTTCCTGAACGCGTCGCGAATTGAAATTGAACATCTTCATTTCAATGTATAGTTTATTTCTTTTAAATGCCTTGTAAATATTTTACATTTTCAATAACATATTGTTAAATTTATTAATCTAGGTTTGAAAAATGAAAATATGAACAAAAAGTTAGTCAGGAATTGAAAGTGAGATTGAAATCGACTGTGATCAGCTATTTTTCATTTATTTTTGGTTTGAGCGTCCCAAGTGTCATGATAAGTTGGTCAAGCTCTACAATCTGCTCAATTCAGAGCTGGAGGCTCTAGTGGAATGTTGAGTTGCTATTTTGGGGTCGCATAAAGGAAGGTGTCTGTATGTATGTATTTAGGTATTTTTCACTGAGACCTGAAAGATCTATTGTGCCCCCTTATTTCTACTTAGTTTCGGAAAAGAGTCTATGAAAGTAGTAGTTCCTTAGTCCTATTTCTTGGAGGAATTTTAGGATGTCTGTAGGCTTCAACTTAAGAGAATCTTCTATCCAGTAATCTCCCGGGTGCTGTGCTCTAGGATTCTGAAGTGCTGTGAAGTTGGAAATTATGTGGATGCCTCAAAACCTGCATTCCTCTTCATCCACTATTTTGAGCTTTTTCAGGTGCCCATTCAGACGACAATGTCCCGTTAGGATCCCTCTTAAAACTCTGAACAGGTTGTGGTCATCCAGAAGAGTATTTGATTGTATCCACTAGCTCCACTAGATCAGATCTTCTCTTTTTCTCAGCTTTACCTACTTCTTTCTGGATTACATTGGGGATGATTGCGCAAAAGGGTTCAGGCCCCCAGAAAGGTATTTCAGTCCCCCTCTTTGCTAGTTCATCTGCTATTTCATTTCCTTCTATTCCAGTGTGTCCTGGAATCCATAGTAAAGTGACTATATTGTTCCCACTCCATTTTGGAACTGATTACACAAGGGCTCAGTGCTTTGATGCCTGCTTGACTATCCGACATGATGATAATCCTTTGTCTTCAGTATCCTTTATCAATATTGAACTGAAGATAATATTCACTGGAGTTGCTCTAAATTTTATGTGAAATTGTAAATGATTCCAAACTTTATGTTGGGGCGTAGCTCTGAAAAAAACTGTACTTATTTTAAAAAAATACTTGTATAGAAAGATGTGTAATAGGAATATTTGGTGATTCATCTCCATAAAAAAATTACAGAGGATTTTATTTAACTTGTTAATGCTACATTTCAATTAATAAACACTCTTCTTCACCCAACGGCATCAAAATCAATCCACACAAAAAACTAACTTTCTACATCAGCCGATGACCCGTCAATTAATAACGAAATTTGTATTAATTATAATAATGACAGGCTCAAAATATTTAAATTAGACAAGGTACCGACACATACAAATTTAGAGTTGCATTTACATAATTTTTGGTAATGCCCACGTTATATCACATTCGTTTTCATTTATTTATCTTGATGGGTATATGACTTCTGAAATTGTATGAATACTACTTGTCAGCATACAATACGAAGGAAGTGAAGAAAGAAACATTTTCAGGAGATTAAGAGAAATTGAGTTATTCATAATTTGATCATATACATTTTTATCCATTTTTGCTTTTTTTATTTTCGTAATATGGAAATATTTCTGTTCAATTAGCACTCAGCACAAAATTAATAAAATAGATGTGAAAATTGGTAAAAATCGTCTGCTTTTCAATAGTAATTAGTATCCTGACAAACAAATAGATTTTTACATATTTGAAGCTCTATATCTCGGAATTTATAGCTCTAGCTATTTATATATTGACACTCCTGTATATTGTAGTTTGTTACTGAAAATTTTGTCTTTGCGAAGACATATTTTTCACCCAGTTTTTCACTAAAAAAGGCGAAAACTAAAATAATATTCACTAAAATAATTTTATTTGAAAATTACTGTATTTGACGATAATTCACAATAACTGGCAACAATGGGCGTTAAGCTATGTTGGGAGTTGCAACAGATGTCCCTTTCTAAAATATTTCGACAAAATTATGACTTCACTTGTTGAAAAGACCACAAACACTTCCTATATAAAAGTGTACCTGTAAAATCGGATCGAAATTTGAATTTCATTTCAATAATAATAGCAGGTCTTGATAATATTCAAATTAAGACAAGGGGGAATCTCTACGTTATTGACAGGTAGTATGAAAATAACTTAATTTCATAGGGTGGTTTATTCATGCAATCCACAAGGGCAGCTAGCCTAATAAGGTGACAAATTAGGGGTCACATACATATTTATATTTATTTTAAATTCCAAAACAGAGACTTCTCTTGGTTTTTTTATTCACCATTTGTAACTTTCATGATAATTGGAAATATTTTATAACAACAGCAAGCCAAAATTATAGGTTTCCAAATTTATTTCCAAACATAATTAAAAAGATTTGTTCCTAATTCCAAACTCTATCACTCCACCTCAGTTATCCTACTCCTACTCCTACTACTCAGTGCAGTATTATATTCGTCCTGTAGGACTTCTGCCTACAGACGTATCACTACAGACTACATGATATCCGAATGAAACGAAACATCCTGTATCTTCAATTTCACCATTATTCCCGGCACCACCCCTTCCCATATCTTTGACACTGTATACCAAGTCTTATATCTAGGAAGGATCAGCTGGATTGTGTTTCCAGTTCCTCAATAGATCTAGGTGTTCATATTGTGCAGTCTTAACAGCTTTGCTTCTCTCAACTTCAAAGCAGTATAATACCGACACTGACAAGCTTTTGCCTTTTCTGTTATCTATGCCCACCACGTCTTTTAGAACCATGCTCCTTCTCCAATTGTTTGTCCCATGTATTAATCTGAATATCCATAATTTAAGTACAAAAAAAACACTCAATTTTGATGTTAATATCCTTTTTTATATACCCAGCTATAAACTTTTTTATTCTCAAACAATATTTAAACATATTAAAAACCACACCGATTATTATCATCAACATAATAAATGATTATATCACTATTAAACAAAATTTGAATGGAAAGCTATCATTAGACAATTAAATAATAAATCGGGAGTAATTCATGACATCTTATGAATACCCAAATATATGTACATAAACAATAATCAGTATTAGGTATGTGGCGTTTAATAAGAGTCAGAATACATTAACACTATAGACCGCACGCTTATGTTAAACTATGTAAATCAGGAGAGGTACTTTACTGTTCGACACACTGTTCCTCGCACGGTTTTTGAGTTAAAGATTAATAGTCAGTAGGCAGGTCAGTGAGAGGAAAGGACTATTCGACCATGTTTAAACAGGGGTGTTACTCACTTAAATTTTTAAAAGGAAATCTTCTTTTTCAACAGTCAAGTTTAGTTACCGCTTCCTGTTCTCGAAGACAAATTGCCAAGTCAGTACCACAGAAGCTTGAGACATTATTGAGTCCTGAAAGAGTAGGATCGTCATCCCTGATGAATGGACCCGAACCAGCTGTAAGCATTCCCAGATGCTCAACTAGGTCATGGTTAAAAGGGTGAGTAAAAGAACAACACAATAAACACTGGAAGAATATGCCTAGGCAAATAGGTACATGGGAAGAAATTCATAAAAGAACCATCAGAAAACGTAGCGAAAGAACTGCTCTCAGTGAGCAGGACAAACTACGCACCATAATCTGGCTACTTACGGGACACTTTCCTACAAAGAAGAACCTGAACAAAATAGGGCTGTATAACGGAGACAAAAAGGATACCGAAACAGCTCTGCATATACTATACAACTGTGGGACGCTGGACCACAGGAGACAGAAACTGTATAGTAAACCCCAAATGCCTCCAGAAGATTCTACAACCAACCAGCGAAGAACTTGTATAAGCTAATACAGGGA
Organism: Galerucella pusilla; assembly: GCA_910591695.1. NCBI lineage: Eukaryota > Metazoa > Arthropoda > Insecta > Coleoptera > Chrysomelidae > Galerucella > Galerucella pusilla. The sequence continues at coordinate 66,838 of CAJUYI010000452.1, forward strand.
ACGGATTGGCTGAATAGGCTGTAGTCAGAACACTAGGAGTATCCACAAAAAGCCAAGGAGGCTGAGGTAGTGCCGGGGAAGGGCCGGCTCCTTTTAAGAAAAAAAATCTCCCAGATGCTGTGCCATAGGATACTGAATTGCTGAGTAATTATTCTTTCTCCGCTCCACCAACATTGGGAGAAATGGGCAAAAACGAAGAAACATCAGAACATTGGATGGGCTGACATAATCATAAATACTTCTGTGAGACTCAAAATCCTTAGACTGGAGGTAGAGAATTTCAAAGGCTTTGCTCTGGAACAAGGGGAAAGATGGTGGAACAATAGATCTTCTGGATCTCAGTGAACAAAATACATATGCTTTCATTAAAATGTGTGGGTGTCTTGTCTTTCAGCGTGTTCGTCTACAAGAATGCAAAGCAATGAAAGATCGACTTGATATTTAACCTATTGCAAATCATGACGTTTCTTTATGCCTTCTTGACTCCGTAAAGCATTTCTGTCGTATCCAATAATTATTTGGTAAGTTCGGTTGTAGAAAAAGCCTTGGGGTTACACAGCCACGCCAATTTTCGAACTGGAACTGATTTATCTCCCATATGTGCCACATAAATTATTCTTTTTTTATGCACTTTCTTTAATTGTGTCAAACACTTTTGCTCCTTCTACTTATTTTTTATTCCTATCAAAACTGAGTGGGCTATATCCTGCTCCAACCCTTCTCTTGTACCACCACTGTCTATACTATCTTAAACGCCTTACTACAAATTATGTAAATACCATCTGGAACTAATGTCTCTTGTCTTATTTAAATATTTTAGGTACCGTGTCCATTATTATTTTAATTAAGTCAAATTTGGCAATAAATTGACAGGTAGATATCTTTTATATTTATATTAGGTCTATTATATGTGCTAGACAAAAAAAAGGAATATGATTTGCGTAATTTCTATGTCATGAATGCTTAATTTGCTCTTATACCAAGAGGGTGACAAGATAAATTATTAGAATTGTTTTTGTTATGAAAGCTGAAAATAGATGTGGATATTCTTAGTGTAAATTAGTTGATTTATAGTCTGTCTAAAATTGTTTTCAACTAAAAAAGAAGTAAGCTAATTTTTCCCTATTCCACCATTACTTAATCAATTTTAACTATAGGTATGTAAAATGAATAATACTGGACCCAGGACTGTCCCTTGCGGTACACCATTTATGTAATATTTCACTGATCACTTGTCACTTCACCAATCCGGCAAATTCAATTGGTTTGAGTTTGGAGAAAAATCTTTTTCTGTGAGGCATGAAATTAGAATCAACTACTTTTATTACAAAACCTCTTAGTAGGAGGAATATCGAGGAATACTTCAAGGATATGAACGTTTAATCGAAAGGAAGTGTTGAAATTCACACTCGACAATCGCGACTCGATGTGATTCACACTTATACATTTAGGTCGGTGTCGCTTAATTGCGATCTTCTTCGCGTAGACACGACCTGGTGTGTCTTTTTCTCATTGTTACTGAAAACCTTACGACATCATAGCCATAATTATATTTAAGGATTGGCAACAAAAATTACACACCCATACGCCTTCTCAACCCCGGGAATTGCACTGTTTATCAATTCCACTTTGATATTATTATTAGGTGTGTGTGTGTGTAGACTACGCTATTTCGACGACTATATATTTATTTATTGCTGAGTCTTAAAATGAAAATAAAAAATTTAAAGGAAATTAAATACCATAAAGTCTTCTTTTATGAATAGGATGCAGAGAGTGTGTAGGGGTTAAGACTTTCGGCTTACACAATGGCGTACTATAACGAAACTAAATTTTAATTGAAATATAAATAAGATTGAGAGGAACAATCAGTTTGTTAATTTATTCTTCCTTAGGGCGAGTTGTACAAAAGATCTCCAAACCGAAGTTCTATTAACAGCCGTTTAAATTTTAACTAGACCTTGAACTGACGTTCATTTTTAAAAGGTTGGTAGCGGAGTAGATGAAATAATTGACATTCTAGACGCATAGATGGGAAAAGAAGGAAAATAACCTAGAAAAAAAGTTGATAACATATTATATTTTTGTTGGTGGTGCTTAACGCTAAAATATTAATTAGCTATATCTTTGGGTGAGCCAGATATCAGAAAATAAATAGTGCAATCAATGGGTAGTTTTATTCATCACATTAAATGGCCTGCAACAGCAGGGTGCTGAATCTGCACTTTTTTATTTAAGAAAAATGGTTTTCCGCAAATCGCTAGGAAATTTTGACATTCCTGTCAAAATTTCTTGAAGAAAAAGTCAGGACTTCCTTACTGTAAGGAAATGTCATTTCAGTACTGTAAGGAAATGATATTTCCGTACAGTTGTTAGTGTTCTACATAAATGATTGAAAACACATTGCTTATAAGGAATTAATTTATATTTTGAAAACATATTGTTGAATACATTTTTAAGATCAATTTGTTATATTTACAGTAATTTAACAGTTAGTACAATTATTGAACATTGGAGGAACACTCTTAGAACTATGAGAAACATTTTGGACAACATGCAGGGTGGTAGGGTCATTTTGTTGAATATTTTGTACTGTGAAAATTTTATTTGCCACCTCAACCTTATTGTTAAGCGATTCTTCGATATATCCTTCAGCAACGCTTGATGACTTCCATCCGCCATGCCTCCTTAAACTAGTTATGTCGGCACCAGAGTCAACCAATATTGTTGCAGAAGACCGACGAAAGCAGTGACCAGTATATTCTGTCGGATTTACCAAGTTCAAATAAGTAGCAACTATTTTGGGCATTTTTCTAAATTTATGAATTCCTACCACTTGTCTACAACCCTTTCCGCTTTGATATTTAAAGAAAAATCGGTCACTGTTCATATTTTCTGGTCTTAACGAAACATACTTTCGATAAACATTCAAGTAGATCTGATTAATTACAAATGATCTTGGTTTGTTGGTTTTCGAATCAGGTATGCTGATTAAAAGCTTAGATTCTAAGTCTTCTATATCGTGTACAGTCATTCGGACTAACTCATCCATTCTACAGGCCCCAGAAATACCAAATATTACAGCCACCTAAAAAATAAATAAAGCTATAATGTAAATAGAAATTAAAACCTTGTAAATTACCTTAATCATTAAATTTTCTTTATCTGGAGCTTCCTGGATAAATTTTTCAATTTCTTCCTTCGTTAAAATCTTAGATTTCTTTGCCCTATAACCTTGAGCTTGCCGTTTCAATAAAGAACGAAGTTTTGAGTATGTAGATATATCTACATTGTGTTTAAGTGCAAGGGTTGACTTCAGCATTGAATAATTGGCCCATAATGTTGAAGATTTCATCTTTAAACAAAGGTCTAGGAAGTATGCCATTACCACATTTTCTGAGAAAGAACTTGTATTTTTACTCATGCGATAATCCATAAAACGTCTGTATGCATTTTCGTACTTTTCTCTTGATTTCTTTGGCAATAATTCTAATGAAGCAGTATTCACTGCCTCAACCAGCTCTGGAGGAGTCCCAGGAATGGAAATTTCATCATCACTTATCATTTTACTTCCGAGAACACCAGCAATTAAATTTATAAGCGTCAAGTTTGACAATTCAAACTCAATACGTTTCCATAGTAACCCAAGTAATTTTATTAGGAATTTCAAAGCACCATTTATTTGGGAATAAAATTATCGCGTTTTTTTTAAATCAATCAATATCTGTCGAATTTTAAACGATTTGCGGAAAAATAGTATGTTTACCTCGTAGGAAAAGCCACATTCCTGGACTCTGTGTTGCTAAGTCTCGGCTTGCGCCTCGACTCAGCAATCTTCACAGTCGTCCAGGAATGTTAAGCTTTTCCTAACCGGTAAACAATGTACTATTATTCACAAGAAATGTTGAAAATAGTCATGTATTAAAAGTTGTCGAGTTATTCCATGGTCATTAATTCTGTGGCCTATATGTTCATCAATAATAATGTTGTCTAAAACGTTTATAACTGGCCTGTTGGCTCTGCCAGTGCCAAAAACTTAGAAAAAAAAAAAAAAAAAAAAAACGTTTATGGCAGCTTCAACTTCAGGAAAGACAGGAGGCATGTGGTCTTTACAATTAATGGCTATGTTGTCTAAAATTGCAACAATTTTTTTCAAGTTTCGGTAAGTTTAATCTTCTGCCTACTACCAAAACAGGGAATTTTGTTTTTAAAACGCCTAAGCATATTTCTATGGGGACTCATTGTATAGATGTGCATGAGTATTAGGGTTCCCTAGGGAGTTAACGTAACGGCTCACACCATATCCACTATCTCCCACCAGTACCTATACTATCCTCTCCGAAAGCATTCATTTCCATACGTGGTCGGTAGGTACTGTCGGTTGACAATGTCAAAAAAATTGAAAAATAACAATTTTGTGAGGTTACATTTACCGGATTAAGTTTCAACTGTTCCGGTTAAAATATTTTTGAGATTCTAGTTAGCGTTAACCAGATATTGCACAACGAAACTTAAACATGAAACTAAGTTTAAGAGATAATTGTTTATTGTACAACTCGCCCTTAAGAGTTTAGACTGAACATAAACTGGTTTAATATTAAATAAAAAATAGATTTTGCACACAAAAACTTATATTTTGAGAAAAAAATAATAAATAAGAAGGGTTGGAAAGGTTAAAAGTTGAAACTAGGAAAAATTACACCATTTCATAGTATTTAATCCACTTAGTTTTGCGTTACCTGCGGTTTTCTATTCAGTTTTCGTTTTAACAACGACGCAATATAAATAAAACAACACAAGGTAACGCAAAAAGTTCAAAAGTTGTATGTTTAGTCTTCAAATGAAAAAAAATTAATAACATTTAATATTAGAAAGTCTTCATTTATGAATGCGGAATAGTTGAGGTATATACGAGAAGAAATCCAACAGTGGCGTGACATAAGCGTTAACAAATTAAAATTAATTTATCCAGAACATAGTTTTTTGCTTTTTGTCACAAAGATGTATTGATATTGTTAATAATTTTGTATATCTTAACGTTCCTCTCACTTCTTCATTATTTTAACCAATTAAACCCAATGTAACGCTCTTGAACCCCATAGCGATAAAGAAAGTCTTTCTTAATAAAGTATTGCTGGTCTGGATCCCTGGCCACTGGTATGGAAGGAAACGAGAAGGCAGACTCTCTTGCAAGGGAGGGGGCCACACGTGTTTCTATCGGACCAGAACCTACAGAACCTACCTGTCTTCTGAATCATCATATGCTGAAACTTTTGGACTGTCGGAAAATCCGACTTGCCGTCTTTGTCTGGAAGATGATGAACAGCAGAGCATATTATTTGTGCCTGCCCCGATCAGGTATCTGATGTTTGGCAGCGTCTCTCTTGCCCTCGGACCTGAAATATCATTCAACAAATAAACTAATCGGCTTTGCTAAGAAGCTGAATTTGTTTGGTGAAAGCTGAATACGTCTGAGCTACAATAGCTTCTTGCCTGCCCAACCTAACCTAGCGATAAAAACGATCCAAACTTCTTGCATGATACTATCTCCATAATAGTTGTGAATTTCACTGGATATTTACAGAATATCTAAAAATTCCTTTGAATAAGCTACTCCTAATCCTTCTGGTCTCCTATTTTTAATACACCCACTATTTAAGGTAGCAGACATATGGAAACATCAATTATAGAATCGTTTGATACGTCCCCATTAACAAAATCCAACTCCATATCGACGGCACATATACTCATTGTCATACCTACAAGCGGTATCTATTTTAAAAATTAATACTCATATGTATAGGCGCGTCAAGGCAATTTTCAAATGCTATAATTATTTTGAAAGATTTGTAATAGATAGTTAGTAGTCAGTCGCTGATTGATCTAAACTACATAATTCCGATTGATTTAGTGTGACCTTTAGTGTGTTTTTCCGATAAACTCACCTGTAAGATATTTCCTAGTGATATTACGCTAAAGATGTTTTAATAATATGATTACAAATATGATTGAATTATAATTGTCGGTTAGCTTTATCATATTTTCTATTTTTTTTTCCAAAGGAGCCGTCCTTTCGCCGGTACCACCTCAGCCTCCTAGGCTTATTGTGGATACTCCTAGTGTTTTGACTACAACCTATTCTGCCAATCCGTTCCCTGTATTAGCTCATACAGGTTATTAGCTGGTTGGTTGTAGAAGTCGTCTGGAGTCATTTGGGTTCTGCCATACAAATTCTGCCTTCTGTGGTCCAGCGACTCACAGTTGCATAGTATATGCAGAGCTGTTTCGGTATCCTTTTTGCATCTTCTGCATGTAAGGTCTCCGTTATACAGCCCTATTTTGTTTAGGTGCTCCTTTGTGGGAAAGTGTCCCTGTTATTGTGCGTAGTTTGTTCCTGCTCATTGAGAGCAGTTCTTTCGCTACTTTTTCTGATGTTTCTTTTATGAATTTCTTCCCATGTATTTGCCTGGTCGTATTCTTCCACTATTTATTGTGTTGTTCTTTCATCCACCCTTTTAACCATGACCTCGTTAAGCATCTGGGGATGCCCACAGCAGGTTCGGGTCCGTTAACCAGAGTTGATGATCCTACTCTTGCGAGTTCGTCAACTTTTTCATTGCCTGCGATTCCTTTGTGACCTGTGACCCACTCCAGTGTTACACTGTTCCGAGTCGCCAATCTTCTAAGTTCTTCGCCGCATTCCCATACTAGCCGAGATGTCACCCTATAGCTCTGAAGTGCCTTAAGGGCAGCTTGACTGTCACTGTAGATCCTGATCTGCCTATTGTTGTAGGCTCTCATATTATTTGCCATTGCACATGCAAGTATTGCAAAGACCTCTGCTTGAAATACGGAGGCGTATTTTCCCAGCAAGACGATTCCTTCATATTTGCTCGACTTGCTGTATATGCCCGCTACAGTGCCGAGTTCATTTTTTGATCCGTCTGTATACCAGATCAGTTCATTCGCTTTACAAAGTGATGGTGCGTTCCCTTCCTCAAGCTCCTTCCGATCTTTAATGACAATCTCGAAGTTCTTGTTGAAGATATATCTGGTGGTCATGTGGTCTGTTGGCATTTTGAAAATGTCATCATCCACATGCCTTATCTCTGTGTGTCCTCTCCCATGTGCCACGTCATGGTCTGATACTTTTTCCAGTCGGGTAAGTGCTGCCCTTGCTTCGTACATGTAGCAGAGGACATGTACATGTAGCATGTACATGTAGCAGAGGAAGGTCTAGCATTGTCTCCAACGCCGCTGTAGGAGTAGTCCTCATTGCCCCTGTAATGCCAATGCATGCAAGTCTTTGGACCTTGCTTAGTTTTAGCATAGCAGAGGATTGTCTGATCTTTGGCCACCATACCAGAGATGCATATGTAATCCTGGGAATGACAACCATTTTGTACAGCCAGTGTACCATTTTCTATTATTGAGTGGGGGGATTGCAGGGAATGTAATGGCAGACCAGCTAGCTAAAGAAAGCTCTGAAGTAGCCTTCACAGGCCTCGAACCGTTTTGTGGAACCACAGAGAATTACATAAGAGAGCAAGTCAAGAACACCAACTCAAATGGAAGCTGACACAAGGATACCTCACCCCATCATCACAACTCCTGGAGATACTTCCAGATAAACTGGTGGCCTATATAGAAGACATGAAACTTCCGGAATGGAAGTAGGTAGATAACATGGGTAATGGTACAAAGATTCAGTTCAAGTGAGCCCAACCCAAGATTATGAAAAAATGGATGGATGAGTGGATAAATAATAATATACACAACAATAAAACAAAAAGTCACCATAACTGGGATGGAATTTATAATCAAGACTACCCCTGGACCACCTAAATTCCTTTTGTAGCTTCGCTGATCTCATAGTTATTACAGGAGTTGTCACTAGTCACTCCTCACTTGGATACCATATCTGCAAGATAGTGTCAAGTCGCTGACAGAGCATGAAAAAATGATGTAGGAGAAATAGTATAGTATTCAGACGATTTTTAGGATTCTGTTACAGACACAATCTTGTCTGAAAAAAAGTGACCTCATTTCATGTCCTGTTGATGACGCATCTAAAAATTAGGTGCATTTTCTTCTACTGGCTCTCCCTATTTTAGAAGCCTGTCCGTTAATCGTACGGTTGAAATTTTTCACGGATTGTTTGTATATAAACCGGAATAAAATCAAAATTACTATTTCCGTGTGAAATTGGAAAAAGCGTATACAGATCACAAGCAAAACAAATTAAAAATGATAAGGAAGGGCTGATAGGAGCGGGAAGATATCTCGTTAGTATTTATCTCTCCCAGAGGAGGCGGCTCGCACCGATGGGAATGGAATTCTCCACGGCAGAGGGAAAAACCAGGATAAGGACCCGATGCACCTCATCATTTAGTTTTGTTATCGGACGTTTACTTGATTAATTTCAATTATAGACGGCATGAAAGTTTTGATTAAAATAATATACCTACTCATATCAATTATATGATTGATATATGTTGAAAAGCAATTAACAGATAACACGATTCATTCATTTTAACCTAAGTACTATCAGCATTGATGGGATTTAAAATGGCTGTACTAAATCGAATTGAATAGACTAAATTCTACTAGAGTTCTGGGTAAAAATAAGTAAATGTGAGGTTATGACATAATTTGTTTGTTGTTACTATCTTTTTTCAGATTTCTGTAAGCTCTCACCCTTTTTTGTGTACCCGATTTCAACAGATCTAGTCCCTGTTTGAGCTGCACAAGCAAAATCCATTGTTGAATGCTAATTTCAAACAAAAGTTAACACTACTAATACTAATAATGAGTTATCAATAATTTTGGGATTTTCTTTAACGCATCCATCCTCGAAATTCCATCAAAATGACATTTCACTTTCCTCTGATCCGCTTCAGGGGTTGATGGACCATTTTTATGCAACTCTATTTGCTTCTTCACATCTTCTAATTTGTATAGATCCTTTTCCAGTTCTTCAAGACAGACTTGAGACATTTGAAAGATCAGTATCTTCAGACTAACAAAAAAGCAAAAGTGCGATTCCAAGGAGTCACATCGAAGGAATTCCTCGTAAACAGTCAAACAAGGAGACTCGATCTCTCCAACTTTATATAATTTGGCATTGGAGAGTACCTATCCTAAGAACAGCTAAACTAGAAATCAAAAACATCATAACAGACCATATTCAAATCATAGCATAAGCAGACGATTTAATCATAGTAGCAAATTCAAGACAAGAACTTATAAAAGCAATTGAAAAGATGGGAGAAGAGGCAAAACAACTTGGAATGGAAATCAACGCAGACAAAACAAAATATAAGTAGGTAAAAAAACCGAAAATACCGAAGGGAACTTAAAAACGCAATGGCATACATTTGAAAATGTAACAGCATTCAACTGCTTAGGAGTGACGATGGGACAAACAGGAAAACAGCGGGTGCAAGAAAGAATACTCAAGAGAAACCAAGCTTACTGCAGAAATAAAAATCTTCTGAAAAGTAAAGCCATAAATAAAAACACCAAAATAAAAATATACAAAACACTAATAAGACCAGTGATCGCGTATGGCTTAGAAAAAACGGCAATAAACAACAAAAGAAGCAGAAGACTTAATAATCATAGAAAGAAAGATTCTTAGAACGATACTGGGGCCGAACAAAACAAGAACTGGGGAAAGGAGACTCAAAACTAACAAAGAAATAGGAAGCGAGTTAAGCAATGAGACAATCGTGAAATACATCAAAGCAGAACGCCTAAAATGAGACGAAAGCCTGGAGAAATGATAAGAAGAATAACACAATGGACTCCTCTATGGCCGAGAAGAAGGGGAAGACCCAGAGAAAGTTGGAGGAATCAGATAAAAGAGGATACAAAAAGGATGGGAATCAAAGAGTGGAGAGAAAAATGCAAAAATAGATCAGAATGGAAGAAAATAACTTCTGAAGCCAGGACAGACAAAAAATTGTAACAATAAGGAGTGAAAAGGGAGTAATCCACCCCAATAAAGGGATTCAAAAGCGTATTAGCGTCAGCCACAATCTATTAGATTTAAAGGCTTGATGATGATGATCTTCAGACTTTAGTTTAAAGTGTGTGGAATTTTGAAATAGAAAACCATTAATATGATGAAGATGTTGTTTTTGAACTCCTTTTTTACTGAAATGGCGTCACCAGTCACTAAGGAAAGAAGAGCAGTCGCGATTCTAACAACTGTATCTGCACAAATCGTATATTTATTGAGTTAACTGCTAACTCAAGTTGATTGAATAAAAAATTCCTATTTTCTCACAAGACTTTTTCTGTCTTCCCAACCTCTCGGGCCCGGGGTCTCCTCAGTGTCAAACGTCTTAGGTAATAGTTCAGCTAGAGGGGCTCCTTTTATCACTAGTTCCTTACGATTGTTAGAATCCGTTACACGTTAGAAGAACCTACCTGAAGTTGCAAGCATATGCACGAACTTGTTGACAAAACCAGCGTCATAATTTCAATCTGACATTTGACATATAAAAATTAAGAATTAACAGTCTTTAAGATGTTTCTAGAAATGTATACTTATTGAGATTTGTTCTTCAAGATTGTGAAACTAGTTGACGTAAAAACCGAGCGAGTTAGAATGTTTTTTTTGCATTTGGCAATAAGATCGAGTTAATTAACCGATTATAGATGTTGATGTTTAGCGTCGATTTAAATTATATCGACCACCTGAGATACTTAAGCAACAAACTTTCGGCACGTCTGCGAATAATTGTTGAAAAAAGGCATTAAATCGAATCGAATGTTTACTCAGCAACACTTTTGTAACCGTGTAATTTCCATTTGAAGAAGAATGTTATTTATTGACGACCTTCGCTTGCGCATCGTCGTTGTGGCTTCCATGTGCGTGATGTGTTTATTATGCACGGTGTGAAACTTTGTGTCCTGAAACTCCCCACAATGTCACCAAATACGTGATGGACACTCCTTACATACCTACTTGGAGCCAACTGTTTATTACAGGGTGTACTATTCTGTAATATTTATTGAATATCAATGCAAAAATACAAAATAAATCTTCGAAAAAACGTCTACTCCATATTCATATTCCCCTCCTTCACTCAGTAGGGGGATTTTCAATTTTTTCCATGCTTCCTAAACCAAAATCTACCTTTTCGTCAATATTTTTGATATTGTCATAATTTCCAGCCTCAATAAAATTCACTGTAACACACTAAAATCGCTGCATGCCTTCCACCTGCATCCAGCAGACTAGCACCTCAGTATCACCTTAACTACTAGGCTCTCTGATGAACCTTTGAATCCTGGTGCCCTAGCGGGACATCTTTATAAATACTTAGGGCTAGAGCATGCAAGTCCCATGGGTTTTACATCTAAGGAGCGGAATTTCGAGCTCTCATTAGACGTTGTTATCAACGAGCAACATGAAACAAAATAAATATAATTACGAGAGTTACCCTCTGTTAAGAATGGTTTAAAATTGAGCTAAGGGATAGGTATAAGGATTACAGGGTGTTGTATGTATTTTGGGTTGACATTCACTGAGACCTAAAAGATCTATTGTGCCACCTTACTTCTACTTAGTTTCTGAGAAGAGTCTTCAACTTGTAGGTGAACGCTATCAGGATGGTTTTAGTGGGGTTGATGCTAAGTCCCACTTGCCCACACCTGCTATTTCTATAGTTCAGACCCTTTTGTACAATATCACAAAGGGTGTTTTCGAATTTCCCCCTGGATGTTATGACAATATCGTCGGCATATCCTTGGCAGGATATTCCGAGATCCGTCAAGCCACAGGAGTTCGTCAACCGTCAGACTCCACATTAATGGGGATGCTACTCATCCCTGTGGGCATCCTCTGGTAGTGCAGATGGAGACAATGTCTTTGCTCGTCCTCGTCTCTGCTACTCTTGTGGTGGGCAGTTCTGTCATCCATTTAGATGTTGTGCTGTCTACACCTCTTCTGTTTAATGTGGAGTATTGTCAAAAGCTCCTTCTATGTCCAAAAATGCACATACTACAGTTTCTTGGGTGTCTAGAGCACCTCGGATATCCTCCGTCAGTTGTACCAGTGCAGTCTCCGTAGATCTGCCTGCCCGATGAGCATGTTGATATGGGTGGAGAGGTAGTCTCTCTGGGATTTCCGTTCTAATATTGTTATCAATAGCCTTCTCCATCGTTTTGAGTACAAACAATGCTAGACTAATTGGTCTAAAGGATTTGGGGTTTGTTGTGTCCCTTTTTCCAGTTTTTGGAATGAAGGTTAGTTACTATTGGTCTGGTTTGGTTTCCTAGATAACGGAGTAGTAGACCAACTT